>NDXB01001790.1:48488-100331 GCA_002631895.1 Agapornis roseicollis | reverse complement strand
AAAATACCTGAAGTTATCCCAAATTTTAAAAAAAAAAAAAAAAAAATACAACCCCCCAAAAAATAACAAACGCACCCAGTCAAAGCTGAATCAAATCAATATTTTTCTTTCATGAAAAGGTCATTAACTTCATTATGTGTCCAGTCTATAATTTCAGGGAAGAGCCGTGGATAATTTCTCTTCTTCACACATACATACACACAAGAGGAAAAAAAGAAGGAATTCCACATGTTTACAAGGTCTGTGTATGCACTAATCCTTGTTCAGGATCATCGCTGCTTCAAACACGTGTCCCCTATAGACCTGTGCTGAACGGGATGGGAACGAGGCATTTAACACCTCCACAGCTAGCCCACCACTGCATTTCTGCAGGCAGAACCTGCTATGCTAAACACAGTTGAGTTAAAAATGCAAGGACACACAGCAAAGGAGTCCTAACTTCCAAATCACATGAGAAAAAACAACACTAATGGCTAACCAATATTTTTTAAGCAGAAAATAGAACATCCTAGTGCAGAATTCAGCACAACATGCTAGGAAGTAAAATTAAGCTCAAAACCATATGGATTTTCTTCTGGGTAAGTGAAGTGTTTCCCTGTTTTGTAAACAGACCTGCAACTATTTTTGTGGAACTTGATGTTGAGACTTAAATACACCTGATAAACCTGGCAATTTGATGGATTTAGAAAAACTGAGCCACTAAATTAGAGAATTTACTTCCTTTGTAAAGAAAGGATCAGTATGTGTAATTGCTTCAGGAAGTGTATTTCATAGCAAATGACTGGTGTAAAATTGGGCTTCCATACAGCAAGTGTAAACTGCATAGCACTTAAGAAGTAGAAAAAAATCAGAGTGCCCCACTGGCTTTGTCTACAGTGGGTGTAGTATGTAGCTATGTCAGAAGCTCAGTAGATCAGATCTGAAACCCAGTCTTGACATGGGTCAATGGATCAGTGGTCCCCCAGATAGCCCCTGAGGGCCAGTTATGGCATGAGCAGCTTTCCAAATGGCTGAGTGCAATACGGAGGTCATCAGATTGTGGACAAGGTCAATCTGAAGTAGCCAGGGCAAAGACAGGAAAGATCAAACAGGAATTAAGCTATTATCACCTCCATCCTTGTGTGAAACACTGCTTGGCTTTGAATTGTACATCTTTTTGTTTACAATCACCTTCATTAACTAGGCTGGGTAAAAACATGCTTCTGTACCAAATGCTTGACAAGTACTTGTTAAAGAGAGATTTGAAACTGTTTAATTGGATAAGAGAAAGAACAAGAATATAGCAAGGATAAACATTTGTAGAAAAGAAAGCACTCTTAACACTGAAGTTCCTGTAGTTTTTATCATCACAGACAGAAACAATGAAGAAGCAGAGACACTGGACCATTAATTCAATAACAGCATGCACCACAAATATGAAACCGTACCATGATTCTGAATACTTAAAACATAAGCTCATTACATATGTTACTGATGTTTTTTTATTTTTTTTATATATATCTGTACAGCTATTCATTAGTTTCTTTCAAGATCAGAAAACATTTGGCTTTCTAGAACACATTTTTTTCATTAGATTACAGAGAAACAATATGCAGCCTGGAAACTTAAGAAATATCAGTAACTTCTGTTAGTTTGACTATTAGAAACTTTTCATAAAATGTTATTTTATTACTCCAGAAATGAGTTCTCAGAAAGTTTTCCAACCCGTTTTTACAAAAGGAGCTTCTTTATGATCTGCTTTTCTTATCTTGACCATGTGCTAGCACATATGGGGAAAAGGAGTGCAAACAGATACACCGGGTGGTTCTCAGTAGTATCTAGCACCAGTAGCAGTGTCAGGCTTTATAGGGGTGAAAATAACATTAGTTAAAGGCCAACAGTTTTTCCTAAAATGAGTGAATACACCTGATAAAAAAGTATTTCTTTTTTATTGAGTTTATGAGTATTCTTCATGTATTTGATAACTGAAGTCTCTATCAGATCTCAACCTTACTTGCAGGGTGTTCTGTTTTTTTCTTAACATACTCACTTTATATGCACAGACTGACACTAAGACCGGGGATTCTGACTTGCATGTGTTAACTCCATTACTAATGAAACTTTTTTGTTACAAAGTTTGGGTCTGGGTTTGGAGTTACTTGGTTAGTTGGCTTCACACAAACACTAGATGAAGAGCAGGACCAGGCTCAAGGGGCCAGAATGAAAGCCCATTTAGTACCTCACCTGGAACAGTGACAAGGACTGGAAGACTAAAACAGGGCAAATACAGTCTTTCCACAGATACTCTCTCAGCTTCTTAAAGTTAAATGGTTTTGAACTAATCCGTGCTTCTGATTTTTAAAATCATTAATAATGGCTTCCACAGTGTAGTTTTATCTACAAAGGTTTTTACTATTTTTTGGCTATTCTAAAACTGCTTCCTAACAGCTCCAGTAGACAGCTCTAGTACTCATATTGTAAAAACCTGTAAATATTATTTCCTTATCCACTGTTTTGCATGCCCTTTTGGGTACTATACACCTGTATTATCGCATTCTTCCTCAGTGATCTGTTTTTGCAAGCTAACGGACCCTTGTCCGTTCAATTAGTTTTGACTCATTCTTGTTCCATCTGGAGGTCTTCCCTCCCAACTAACCTACTTTTTCTAATTCTACTGAATCCCTTCTGAAATTTTACACACTCAGCACATTTACAGAATTGTCCCCATTTATTTATATGATTTCACAGAAAAAGTGAAAACATCTGTATGATTTGTTGAAGCTCTTGCTTTAGCACAACTGCGTTGAAAATTAGTTTCAGAGATACCTCTGTTGGAATTCACAAGTTCTATGTGGTAGAGACTGACAGCCTCATGATAAGCAATACTTCATTCCTCCTGCCATGATTTTTATTTCATTACAACTAATGGAGCTCACAGCGAGTACCAATATGAATCTAACATACAGTATAGTGTTTTGGTTTTGTTTTTTTTCAGTAAAATGCCAGATCAGGATTCTTACTAAAATGCTTAGAAAATTCTGCACATAATTAAAATACAACTTTTCTCTAACAAAAATTGCCTCTACCACATGTAGATTTCCTAAGGAAATTTCACTAAAAAGATTATTTTTTTAAAAAAATGGTAACAAAAGAAGATCAATTTAACACTGGTAATTCAGTTTCATGTTTGCCACCACACACACACAAATCTATACAAGATACTTCATTTCTTTAATGTAATGAAATGTTATTTTATTCTTTTGTTTATAAAATGACAAATGCATTTTGAAGCAGAGTTATGTGATCTGCAAAGACAGAGTGACACATCCCTAACCATATTAAAACATTTATAAGATACCAGATTCTCAAACTAAATTATTTGACAATCACATTAAGCAATATTAAGCCTATATATAACCTGTCAACAGAATAATAAAAATGCATATTAGTAGCCTAGGTTTTTATTCAGATTGCCACACTTTATTTCCTCTGTTAGGGGATTTAAATATAATTTGAAAAATATATACTGATATATGAAATTAATTCAAATTTCATTTTTTCATCCCATTTCAATGTAATCATTTTGATAACTGCAGGAAAGTACATTTTCTAAGTACCCACGAGTCCCTCCATCTGCTGTATGTGTGTTATTTCTCACAGAACTAAGAAAGTGCCTCAAGACATTGCCTAAAATTCCCCCAACTTGTAAGAAAAAAAATAAATCTATACAAGATACTTAAGAAGGTTTTTTATATAAATACTTAAGACAGATACGTAGGTTTTTATTAAGAGTCTAAATTGAATTAATGAAGACCTTTTTTTTTCAATATCGTACACTTCTTTTAAAGCCCTATCAGATTATATTTAAAATGTTTCCTAGTTTAAGGAAAATATTAAAATATTCAATAATTTACAATTAAGCAAAGAAAAATATAAAAACTCCAGACGTTTATTTAGTAGATTAATGAAATATATGACAATCACAATTAGTATTTGATTCATTATAGAACAATAAGTAGAATTTGCATCTTTATGGCACTTTAAATCTTGTTAATCAATACATGGATGATGTATACACAAAATTATTTTACTTTTTACTGAGGATATATGTAAAAGCATGCAATGGTATTTACTGAGCCTATTTTTATACGTTATTGTTAATTTGACAGAGAAAGAATGGAAAAGTTGTCTATACAATGAAAGTATTTTCCTTTCCTCCATTTTCTTAATTTAATCGGGCAAAAATTATTATACTGAATCAGAAAAAAGTCTAGAAGAAACCTTGGAAGGTCACCTTGTCCACTTTTACAATCACAGACAATTATAATCAGGTATTCTTGAAAGATGTTTCTCTGCCTTGTTCCTTTAAAATTTTCAGTGATGGCAATCCTATGAATTGTTAGTATTCATCCATTCACATCCTAGGTCTTCCTAACATCTAGTCTGCTCTTGTATCTGGAGCCCATTCCTTGTCATATTCAGACTGCACACATGAAGCAGTTGCCCCTTTTTAGACATGAATGTATAGGAGCAGCTTTAACTCCATCCTCAACAGCACTATCTAATCACTATTCTCCTGCACTAAGGACTGATAACACATAGCCCAGCACCAAGGGTGGCACAGCAGCACACGGGAAGTATACAGGAGAATTCACCTCAATGTAAGAAATTATTCACATTGAGAATTACTGTTCACTGGAATAACCTCCCCAGGGATGTGGTAGAGTTCCCAGCACTGGAGCTTTTCAAGATAGGGCTGGGCAAGGTGCTAGATAAAATCACCTAGGACTCCCTGAAAAAGAGTTGGACTGTATGATTTTTCCAGGTCCCTTCAGCTGAGATTGTTGTATGATTCCATAAAATGAAGTGCACTGTGCCTACCAGCCAGAATACACAGCAAGGTAAAAGCATTACAACTGCCACTGCCAAAGCACTCTTTGTTTCTGTCCTTGTTTTTCTTTTCTCCAAAGTAAACAACCAAAATCTTCAACTTTATATCACTGGTGTCATTTTCTACACCTCTGGTCATTCTGCTTTGGACTTCAGCAAATTTGTCCATAACTTACTTGGCATTTATTATTTCAACAGTTATACAAAAAGTTTGGAACAAATATTAGAAGTATTTCCTTCCTTTTCAACAGAATTATGGATGGGTATAAAAGAAATAACCTCAGATATTGGATGGAAATTTCTTATCCATACACCCAGATGCCAACACTTCTAACAACTGCAATTCCCACAGATTACCATATACAGATCTGACTGAATTTAGAATTATTACTTTTTTCTCATAGAATTATTTTCCTGTTTTGGATCTTGGCACAATTTTACAGAAAAACACATCTTTCATGAAAACCAAAGATGTGCATCATAAATATGGTAAAAATTTTGTTACACCACACACACAGTTTATATTAAAAATCTGAATTACTATGTACCAGCTTCTGAATTTTGCCAGTCATTGCTCTTGGACATCTCTGACCTTGCTAGTAATATGACATGCAATTTCTCCTACACAAAAGTAATATTGTCAGTTTGGCAACTGTAAATTCTGAAACTCCCATCTATTAGATGGAGAAGTATAAAACAACTCAAAGCAAATGCAGAAAAGGTTATAGAGTTACAGGGTGTCTTGAGCACGTGTATGTTAGGCAGCCTGTTTCAATAAGCATGAGTTGCCATTTAGCAGAGGTTCAACCTTTTCTTTAATATATATTTTAAAGAAAGTCATGAAATTTGTCATCCTCCAGTTTCTGAACGTTCTAGCAGATTGCAACTATAGAGTTTCTTGCCTCTAGTACCAAGGTTTAAACACATTGTTTAAAATGTCTTTCAGTCAGTCTTACTCAATGCTGCAGCTCACATGTTCTCATTGGCCTATTTACAGCAAACTCCATTTCCTCTAAAAATATCTAAAGTTTCTTGGTCGATTTTAGCCAAATTTTACAGCAGGTTATAAAGATAACTAAGTTCCCACAAGTTTAAAACACAGTAAGCAGGCCCTTCCCATGATACTCCTGAAGAATCTTGGCCAAACCCATTCTCCACCAATCTCACTAGTGTTATTTACTCCTGATACCCGCTTTATAATACCAGTACACACCCAGAGGCCCAAGACAATCTACACATTATAGAGACATTGTTTAATACCTTTACAATTCAAAGAAACTTTAAACAGGAAGTTTGATTTAAAGAAAAAATGTTCAAAATGTGATGCTAATGACTTTTATAATATAGCTACTTGCCAAAACAGCATTACCGTACCTAAAAGTTAAACTGTTAGTTTATATTATGAAAACTTCAAGACAAGGCAAAGGTTCATAACTTGCCAAACACATGTGTATGAGATATCAGTTTAGCTATTCAATATCATGTTACCAGCCTCACAACAGCTGTCACTGATATGTGTCGTATCACAAGAAATTAGTACCCATTTTATGACAGAACAATCTAGAACAGCATAATTGGATTTTACAAATGCTTTCTGTAAGTTTATGGTTTTCTAGCATCTCCTTTTGAACAAAACTAATCAAATGCACTAAAAATACCCCTCCAACCCATAAGCACATGACAAAAAAACACACACAAAGAAGCAGAGGAAAAGGCATGAAGAACAGTAGATAACTCTATATTAATAACTGTAACTTGGTTAAAAATGGTAAAGCAAATCTAGCTTTCTTTTCAAAGTTAACTGCAATAGTGGATAGTGAGAGAAAAATAGGCAAGGTGCTACTTCACTTTTGAGAAAGACCCATGAGACTGTCTCAGTCTCCCATGACACTCTTACAAGCAAAGTAGAGAAATGGAGAGTAGATTAGGTTATAATAATGTAGAAGTATCCAAGCTGGAAATCCATATTCCAAGAGCAGCTATCAATACCTCACTGTCAAACTGTGAAGACTTGGTAATGGGGTCTACCATGTTCCTAATACAGGTCAATAATTTTATTAATGACCTGGCACAGAAGGTGCAGTAACAAAATTCCAGATGACATTAAGAAGGTAAGAAAATTTTAAACAATGTTGAAAACCTGTATATATAGTATTTAAATACATAAATAAATCTGCAGAGTACTACACTTGGAAAAGAGAAAACACATGCAAAGAGCCACCGGGGTAACAATTAATATAATGATAAATAAATTTATCACAATAGGTTAGCTAGCAAACCAGAAATAACATCTGCTTCTGAACAAGTATGTGTAAATCTACCCATTCATCAAATTAAAACAGCAACACGCAAGCACAGACAGACCTAACTTCTGTATTTTGGAACTTAACCAAAACCCCAAACTATTTTTCTGTTAAACAGTGCCAGGCTATCCATGTTTGCTTTTTATACAGTACTGACAAAACTAACCAGGGTTGTTTGCACTAATAATGTAAATCAAGAAGTAACTATATGAGTTAATGGTCGTGGTACTCTCACAGAATTGAAATACATTTAATATTCTTCAATGCAGAAGATTCAACTTAAGAAACCCGTGGTTAATAATTGAAAGGCAAGAGTTAATTAGTAAATAACAATGTCAGAGTAGTAGTGAGACACTAGGAAACTTCCAAATGATTTTCAATTTTCATTCCTTAAAGAAACAGATGGGGACAACGAGGAAATTAAATTTTACGCAACATATCACCTCTGGAAATCAAAATTTGAAAAGTTCAACCAAAGGTGATACTACAGTGCAGCATTAGTTTCCTGCTTTGATCACTGAGTCAAGACTTGCACAGGATGTTGACAAAGATTGGTTGTGACTACACATATGCTTTAGCTTTCTCTGTTGAAGTGATACCAGCCAACAAGAGTTGCTTCCACAGCTAGCTCATGTTAGTTCTTGTTGTAATATATGATGCCTCCAACTAAGTTTAACAATAGTCTTAGGACAGTGACTATCAATAACTAACTTCATTCTCTTCAAGCAAGAAGCAGAGAGAAACAATCTCCTGTGATTAGCCCAATGGTTCTGAAAAATCCACTTTTATTGTTTTGCTTTGTTTTTAGCTGGAATAGGAGTAAGCCCTTCATTTTTCCTTCCTGCCCCCTGCTCCCCAAGCATCAAGATACAATTCCATTCAATTTGGCCTGCCACTTTCAAGGTCTTAAAAGTATCTTCACAAATCTTTTGCATTTTTATAAATCAATGCATTAAACTGTTAGGTTTTCATCAGTTGTAGAAGTATTAACAGGAATTCAGAGAGCTTATGGTCAAAATCCTTAATATTATTTAATCAGTCACAGCAGCTGACTACATTTATGTCCCCAATTCAATTTATCTCAAATCCTTAACTAACTACTGGCTCACAGAATCATAGAATAGTTAGGGTTGGAAAGGAGCTTAAGATCATCTAGCTGCGAACCCCCTGCCATGGGCAGTGACACCACACACTAAAACTTGCCATCCAACCTGGCCTTAAAAAGACTTGTCCTGGGCTCAGCAGTAGCAGTCATTTTTCTCCTTCTTAGTAGCTGGTGCAGTGCTGTGGTTTTGACTTTCAGCCTGGGAACAGCAATGACAATACCAATGTTTCTAGTTGCTGGTCAGAATGTTTACTCTGACCAAGGACTTTCTGAATCTCATGCTCTGCCAGGGAGGAAGGGAAGCCGGGAGGAAGCAGGGACAGGACACCTGATCCAAACTAGCCAAAGAGGTATTCCATACCACAGCACATCATGCCCCGTATGAAAACTGGGAGCAGTTACCTGGAAGGGCTAGGTCACTGCCAGGGTTGGGCTGGGTATTGGTTGATGGGGGAGAGCAGTTGTATTCTCTTCCCTTGTTATTTCCCTTATCGTTATTATTATTGGTGGTAGCAGCAGTGATTTGTGTTATACCTTAGTTACTGCACTGTGCTTATCTCAACCTGTGGGAGTTACATTCTTTCGACTCTGCTCCCCATCCCTCTGGGAATGGGGAGGAGGGGGGGCAGTGAGCGAGGGCTGCATGACTGAATTGACAGGCTGGGCTTAAACCACAACAGACCGATTTTCCAGCATCAAGTTCTTCTAGTATGTTTCCATATAAGATGGTTAAAATATACATTCTGTTTTTTCCATCTATTGAAAAAGAAATGGTTACAAAGTAGACAGCTTTTCTATACACCATTCCTTTATTAATGTACAATCTAGAAATGTTAAGAACTCCAGCCTCTCCTTTAATTTCATAGACATCATCTCTTTGACTTTACAGATGCAGAAGGCAGCTTTCCACTCCAGAATTGTAAGGAAATTATCAGAACTCAAGTTGATTCAGAAAATGGCATTTTCTTGGCTACAATATTTTATGCTAGGGTTATAGCAAATGATAATGCACTCAGTCCTTTCTGGACAAACAATTAGAGAGTACTACCACAAAATGATTACAGAGAATGACACGCAAAAATTACAGGAAATAAGTCAAAAACTTATGGGTGCCATGTTTCATAATGTTTATTAGCTGTAAACCATGTGTCATCTCCCTTGCATCTTCTCCCAAGTAGTAGAATAGCTCCAGATCTTCTTCCCTTTTTCATAACCTGTAGTCCTATGATCACAGCTACAATAAAGGCAGTACAAAATATGATAACACATTTCCAGAAAGTTTTTACCTTGATATCACAAGTGTCACGCTGACTATTGCGCCATGCTCTTGAAACAGATGAGAAAGTTCTGTCAGCATGATCGAACTTCCCACCTTGCAGATTTAGGAAAAGTGTTGTAAAGGGTTCCTAAATATATATAAAAAGATTAATTAAAACCAGCAATTAATTTCTTTAGGAATTTCAGTGGGCAAGGGGATTTGTTTTTCTTTTGGGATTTGGTTACTAATGGCACTATTCTGGCAGACACACCATTAACTACAGAGTTAATTATATTATCAAAGAACGAGAAATAAAAACTGCAACTTATTTGTTCAATACATGTTTTTCATTCCTCCTCCATACATATATATTCAGATAAAGGAAAGCAAATAAAAATAAAAGAAAATATTTACAAGCTGGAGGAGAAGCTATAGTCACTTGTGACACTGCTCTCAAAACCACTGTACCTTATATACTTTTTAAACTACCATGTAACAAAAATAACACATGCGTTTTATTTTGTTCAACGTAATCTATTAATACAGATGACTGACTGAACACATTCAATACAGACAGCATTATGATAGCTATTCCTTAAATATGTAATTTATGATTTAGAAAAGAAAAATGCTTGAAAGATTTAAAAGCCTCCTCTTAGTTAAAGAACACTTAAACACATATTAGTGGATAATTGCTTGAAATCAGCTAAGCATTATAAATTACTTTGAGGATTTATGTATGTTTGTACTTTGTAACAAGCTCTAACTAATGATGTGCTGCTAACGCTTTCACAAAGAAATTACTTTCTAGGAGACAAATCGCCTTTCAATTGTACAGAAAAACATGATGTTTAACCAATATATTATCAATACGTATCATCTCAAAAGTTACTTCCGTGTAAGTATCAGCAGATCTAAAAAAAAAATAAACCATTTACACCACAGAATTTCATGATCATCAGAAACCAACTCACACTCATTAAGAGGTGAAAATTAAATACAATCACTAAGAACCACAAATGTTCAACACATGGTCCACTCAGAAAATATCAAGAAAGAAAGAAAGTTAACCATGTTTAAAGTTGTGTAAGAACGTCCACCAATAAGCAATTTTTTAGAGAGTTAAAGCATTACAGACTTGAAAAGGCTGTACCATAAAAATTAAAATCTTCTGCTCAAACTTGGAAATACATTTACCCTACAGTACTTATTACAAGAAAATCTTAGTATTCTCCTATGCCACTGAGTTTTAGTTTATTCATTCCTAGCTATTTGTTGCTTTCAGCATTATTTAAAGAAAAACCATTTTCAAAAGATACATACTTACAATTCTTAATAACCATGTGAGTGCAAAACTTGCAGTTGAATAATGTGTGCCATAGTGAAATTTTGGAACCTGTTCATCTTCCCATGATTCATATCTCTCAGCAAAGAATGCTGCTCTCTTTGGGTTCAAAGCTCCAATAGGCTATAAGGTTTGTAAAAAAAAATACATATATAGGTTAAGTAAACAAAGATAAGATGACCTATTATCACATCATACTCCCCTTGCTCTTTTTGGTAACCAAAATTCTCAGCATGCATGCAGAAGAGGGATTTTGGTGTTTTGCATAAGCAGGTGTTGGATTCTATAGGGATTTTGGTGTTTTGCATAAGCAGGTGTTGGATTCTATAAGTGCCCAAACAGATCTGTATATTTCAAACAAGGATTCCATGCACAAGCAAACACTGGGATGGGAAAAGTGTCTTCTGCATTCATATGGACTTCATTTTTATTTACTGCTGGTTCAAGTCAAAGACTAAAAAGCCACTTTACAGTGGAACGTCTTGGGCAAAGAGTGGTTAAATTTTGTGCCTGTGGATATGTGTGCAGACTGAATACACTATTAAGCAAATGGTAAGCAACAACACGAAACATCCTTGGATACTTTTTGGGGAAAAAATTAGTGACCAATAGAGTGGAAGAATATTAACGGTGCATATGGAATTTTTATATTACAATTCTTGTTTCTATGTTTTCTACTTATCATCCCAAGACAAGTTTTACTTAACGAATAAAACTTGAAACTTTGAAATAGACAAATAAAATAGCAGAATTTCTATATGAAAGCATTGATATAAAAGAAACAAATAACGTACATAGGACTAAAAAAGTCTTTTCCACTTTCACCAATATTGTTATTCCTTGTTCAGCACATACCTAGGATATAAACACCCAGGAATTTCTTCAAATGTAAGAAATATCATACATTGTTCTCTAAAGCTGTGTATTTCTTTAGCAGATTTTTACATAAAGGATTTGGAAAAATGAGTTTACATCACATAAATCACAAAGAAACCTAAAAGTGAATTTAGCCATTCAACATATAAAATGGTGTAAAAGGTTTAAAATATCTTTGCATATACTTGCAAAACATACATGCAATACCATTCTGTATACATACTGAGCACACTGTATGTTATTAATATAAATTATGTACAGCTAACGGATGCATTCAAGTATAACTGAAGAATAAGCATGCAAAAATGTTTTCTTCTTTCTGTTCTGCAAGAATGAATATACTTAAGAATGCCCTACAAGGTAAGGAAAAACTTTCAAAAGTCCTTGAACAAACATGAGTAACCTAGTCGTTTAATTGAAGCATAGGTCAAGTGAAAAACTATGTATCCTAATCAGATTATTATTATTCAAATAACTGCTTCTTTGCAGCTCACGTGAAATTTGGCATACAAGCTTCAAAGTATTTTCTAGGATAGATTAGATGTATGCATGACCTAAGATCTAATCTTACATCCTTTACTTAGGAGAGGCTTTCACATTGCATAGGATAAAGAAAACATCTTAGGTTAATTACTATTTTTGCAGTTCACCAATTTGGAATATAACCCTCTAAGAGAAGTGGTTCCTGTGTAAAAGGATTTTTATCTGATTTAGCAAATTTATTCCAGGAAAGAATGAAACTAACTCCAAGTCTCTTTGTTCCAAGAACCATTTTGGTATCTCCATCTGTACTGATTTTCCCTGCAGACTCAGCTTTGCTTGAGGGAAAAAAGAAGAAAAAATGTTATTGGTAGACAAATTATATAAATTAAAAATAGAAACAGCATTGTGCTGAATGGTTCTGTTACATTTTATGTATTCTCTTTATCTGCCCATATTTTTATTACTCTCCAAATGAGTATAGCCCAAATCAATAGTTACAGAATTACATTCCTTGAATATAAAGCTAAACTCAATTAGAATTGATTTCATTCTCTTTTCAGAAAAATAAGAAAAAAAAAATAAATAATGGTATCATGCAGAGATCCATATAGCCAGAATCCACAGTATTGATTTTGGCTGTTATTGTTACAGTTGGTTTCTGAAGCCTGCAACAGGACAACTATCAAGACATGTCACATTTATTTGCAAGCAAATAATAAAAGTCCCCAAATGAAAGAAAGCTTAGGGAAAAAAAAAGAACCATGGAGCTGTGCACTGACAATGATACACTATCAGCTTACTCAGAGAAGTTACAGTGGGAATACACACATTGAATTATACATTACAGGAATGCACTGATTTATTGTGGTAATAACATCCACCTCATTAAAAGATTCTGCTTTGCTGCAGTTGGAGGGCTACATGTTGTTTACTGCTATAAATTAATGGCAGCACACAGAAGACTGCAGAGCCCTTCTAACAATAGATCTGTAATGACAGTGCTGTATATCACAGCTTCCCCAGCAGCTTCATAATAAAATGGAGACAATGTATTGGGCTAATACATTCTACCAGGCAGGCCCATATTTTTCTGACAACTGCTTCTAAGGATGAGGTGATTTTAGTGTGTTACATTGCACTGTGAACATTTAAATAAGGTTGAGCTACAGAATAAAGCACATACAAGGAATATTCAAACACCATCTGACTTTTAATTTTGTTAACGAACTAACTGAAATTTTGTAATAATTTCATATCTCAAAATTAACAGGGTATCATGATTGCATACTGCATTCCCTCCCCTGTGGGTAAGTGCCAAGGGGAAAAGAGTAACTCTGAACTAAGCTATGCTAGATGTAGCTGTGAGACCACAAATTCACAATACTCAACATGGTTTCTCTATGGCTACAGATCACTAAGGAGGAACAAACTAAAAAGCTTTCATATCCACAAATTCCAGAATACATTTTATTTGAAGTACCTTTTTAGGTATTAGTTCTGCAATAAAAAAAAAAAAAAAAAAATAAAAGGGAAAAAAAAAAAAAAAAAAAGAAAAAAAAAAAAAAAAAAAGAAAAAAAAAAAAAAAAAAAGAAAAAAAAAAAAAAAAAAAGAAAAAAAAAAAAAAAAAAAGAAAAAAAAAAAAAAAAAAAGAAAAAAAAAAAAAAAAAAAGAAAAAAAAAAAAAAAAAAAGAAAAAAAAAAAAAAAAAAATTAGATGGGGAAAAAAAGAAGAAAAGTAGCAACAGAAAAATTCCAGTATGCAAAAATAATGGACAAGATTACAAGAGACAAGATGAAAACAGGATTTACTTATGGCTGCTAAGTTTTCAAACTATATTGAAAAAAGAATTATGCATATGGTTTTCAAGTGAGAGCTCATTCCAGAAAGGGTCCAAAGTGGAGGATGAACTGAAGAAAGGAAGTTTTGGTTTTTTTCCTCTCCAGCAGCATGATCAGCTGGTTTTTAACCCAAAGTCATTGTTCTAAAAATATTGTGCTACAAATATGAAAGTTACAAGCCACTCCTAAAAAAAACCAAACTCATTTGATATTAATTTTTTCAAGTGTTATCGAATTTAGGAATACCTCAAAATAAATAAACCTGACATTTTGACTAAGAACTGAATATAGTAAATCTCAGTCCTTGGATCACGCTTCCTTGCTTTCTTTAAGACACAACAAAGAAAAATGGTTTGTTGAAAAATAACTCAGAAAACACACTGACTCTTACTATCTGCTGCTGTTAAATATGTCCATACGCTATGGTGTACAGTCATATTTGTTGGTTCTTAATCTTATTCTGTGACAGACTTTGGAACAGTGGCCCTTCTTACCTCCATTTTCAGAAGAGTCCCTTTTGCAGTCAACAGAAGAAAGCAGAAAGCTCACTGCTCCTCTACAAAAGCCAGAATCTGGATTCTGTCACTTATGTTCAAGAATACAGACATTTTTAGGAATAGCTAATAACCTAACAAAAGCAGAGTGAAGTCTTTTACAGAAAGAATTATGATACATTTACTTATAGCTACACATTTAAGAAGAAAAAGACTTTCTTTTTATTCCTATCTGATGTATCTTTGTTTCTTAAATAGTGTTACTCCAGATAAGCAGAAATACCCTTTTCTTTACCTAGAAAGCCTTTTCTAACTGTTCTTACACAGGCTTCTGTTATTAAAACAAAGTGCCACTTTTACTGTCTTCTACCTATTGTAATACTGGGAAGAGTTTTTAACTCACTGATATTCAAACTTCATGAAAGACTAGATACTATGGCAGTAAATTACTGCAGATAACAGTTGAGATATTATCATTTTGTCTTCCCTGTTAACTATTACCTCTTTTGATGAAGATGGCAATCTTAAAAATTATTACTGGAAATCAGGAGATCTACACAAGTGCCTGTGAGTTCTGAAAAGCAGGCAGTTCCACAAACTAAGTCCATGCTGATCAGTGCAAACAGATTTACAAATTAATGAAAATATAATTCTTTGAAATTTGTATTTCAAAATGTCTTCACCGAGGAAGGAGGAAAGGAGGAGAGAGTTCTAAAAAGAAGTGGGGGGGAGAAATTAAAAACAAAACAAAACAAAAGGTCCCCTGTGTGATATTTTATACTGTTTTCTTATCCACATCCAACCAGGTATTTGGATTTCTGTGAATACCGTTGTTTGTATCGCTGAATTATGTCTTGTAGCATCCTTGCCAAGTATGATGTTTGTTTTTCATAAGTTTTATTTTCAAGATGACTATCTGGTTTTCATTACTGATATTTTTCATATATTCATTGGGCTTAAAGGACCAGAGAGACCATTAGGTCATCTCATCTAGCTTTGTGTTTGCATGACAAGCCATTAAATGCCTTTCCATTACATCACTTTGAGCCCAACTGTTTACACTTGATTATAGCATGAGCTGTATTTGGCCAACCTGCCTTCTATAAAGGCATCTGACTCTTGAGTACATGGACAATCTCCTACTTTTCTTGGAAGCTTTTTCTAATGATAATTTGATCCTCATTCAAAAAAATATGCACTTCAGCTATAAATTTACTGGTGGGCTACCAAAGAATATTGTTACACTCCTCTCTGACATATCACAGAGTCTCTACTTACCCAGTATTTTTTGTACATGAAGGTACTTAGAGACTATAATTAGACTTTTTAATAAACAAAAGAAATTAAGTTCTTCAGGTCTTCCATTTTAAAGTATCTCTTCCAGCCTTAAGATTTGTTTGCAGCCTGCCCACTTATCAATGTTTTCTATTGTACAGATAATCTGAAATGTGTTCAGTGTTCCAGTGTTAGCATTCTTACTGTTGTATTGCTTCTTCAGTTACTTTATGTATTACCAACACACAGGTAACTCCCAGAACAAGTCAATACTTGTAATAATGTCAGTGGGACTTCCTGATCATTTCAGTAAAGCTTCTTTTTCCCATACAGGGATATGAAGAGAAGATGCAAGGGTTTAATTATATCCAAACTTCATTAGCTTAGGTCAGTTGGGAAATATCTGGGAATAAACTCATATAATGTAGAACACTACTTTTTCATCTGTCACTTTTGTGTTTGAGAACAGCCACAAAATGCCATACCACCCTCTGAACCTATTCACATTTCCTGCTAAAACTTGCCATTCTTCCTCTCAAACAACTGAGAACTGCTTTCTTAAAAAGCAGGCCCTGCAACTCCCCCATCTTCTTTAGAGAGTATTTTACTTTGATCCATATCTAACTCAAATTCGTTAAAGAACCACATCCCAAATAAAACAGCAAACAATTTTCTGCTGAACTGTTTGAACTGCCCTCATTGATCAACTAAACTGGTCTCTGGGCTGCTCTAAGAAAGTTTTAAATACTGGAAACAATCCATCAAGAAGAAAACAATCCTTAATTCATTCCCAAAAGCACTGATTTCAAAGCAGTTGCCCAAATCCTATATAAAGGACTAGGCTGGGGGCAGAACTATGAATTTGGATGTCAAAATCTGGCTGAAGCCAAAGGGAGAGAATTTGACAGAACTTCTGTATTCTTCCCTTGTGTGCATTTAGATGATGCACAACAATTTATGCTCCAATTCAAAACTGATTTATTGGGTTTTTTACTCTTAATTGTAAAGCATATTTTAGTCACTTATAACACTCAGTTTTTGAGAACTTCAACACAAGGAGCAACTTGAATTTCATGTGGTTTCTTAGTGAAATAAGGAATCTTATGGTAAAACATATATGTAATGTTGAAACTGTGTAATAACTTAGAATATTAGCGAGTTTAACGACTTTGACATCAAGATATCAAATCAGAAAAATTCATATAGTTGTGCTGCCTTCTGTTCCAATCACTAAAGTCAACTGACATCTCTGGTGTATTTGTTGACTAGACATCTTCTGGATAATTGCTAAAGTTCCATCCAGTTAAGCTTCTTCCCCTTTAGAATCAGGAGGTCATTATACTTGCATAATTATAATTCATTATAGTTATAATTCTAATCCATTGTTCTGAATGCAGGTATTTCAAATAATGATGACACTTGAAAATTTGTAGGGAGAAGGGAAACAAATCGGACAATAACATAAAGCAAGTTTTGAAGAATACTCCCTGTTTTCCCTGTTCTTTCTATGTCAGCCTAGAGCTAAAACAATTTTCAAATATAGAGAAGGGTTGCTAGCAAGCAAGACTTCATACGGTCAACAGAGAACAAACAAACAAAGCTGCAATTACCCTAGGTACAAAGCAAAGGAACTTATACCTTCTCACATAATTAGGTTAATTCTCATATAATACTTTCATTGCTCCAGGAAGCAATGCAGAACAAATATAAATAGGTTTAAAAAAAAAAATTAAAAAGAAATATCACAGGTTCTCAAGCTAAAAAAAGACAACTAGATCACCAGTCCACCCGTGGCAACTAAACACGGTTGTCTGAATTATTTCACAAGTTCACAAAGTAATTAAACTTCTGGTTGCCAAATGTGGGAGGTTATCTTAAGGGAAGGATGATGCTTCATGTCTTCTCTTTCCTTTTTCACTAGGCTCCTGCTACTGGCTGTTCATAGAGGCAAGATACTGAGCTAGATGAGATTAAGGACTGATTCATCTCTTATGACTTCATTTTAAATGACTTAGCATCTTCCCACCTATATGGGCTGGTGCACATGACACAACAAAAGCCAGTCAAGAGCATTCCACTATAGCAAATGTGTAGTTACTATTACAGGAAAGTTATTTATTTGCTTAGACATATTTATTTCTTATTATTATTTATGTGATTGAAGAAACAAAGATATACACTTCATTTAATACTTGTGTGCACAACTTACTTAGGGTGCAGACAAATATTTCCCAGCAGGTCCTTTAACTAAGTGACAAG
The DNA here is from genome assembly GCA_002631895.1 of Agapornis roseicollis. Classification (NCBI taxonomy): domain Eukaryota; kingdom Metazoa; phylum Chordata; class Aves; order Psittaciformes; family Psittacidae; genus Agapornis; species Agapornis roseicollis. The sequence continues at coordinate 82,225 of NDXB01001790.1, read as the reverse complement.
TATAACCAGCTGACTGTGACCATCATTTTTATCAAGTGCAGGATTCCTGGGCATTTTCTGATGTGCTGCATATGAGATGAAATTCTGTAATCCTCTGATCTCAGTGTTTCTTAAAATAAATTTCATATATTATATACATACTAAACCCACTGAGCTTTTTTATGTAAACATGTTTTTTTAAACAGTCAGGACTTACCAGCTTTCTTTGAAAAGCCCCTATTTACCAGAAATCATGTAATGAAATTTACCAGGTCACATTTTGTTATAAATATATTTTTCCAAAACTCAATTTTGTATTCTGGACAAACTGACAAGCCAATAAAGGCCTGGAATAAAAGCAAACAATAGTTGTGTGCATGCAAATTAAAAGTATCTATACACATGGTTTATTATGAAGATTTTTTTAACAGCACACACATTCCTTTGAGGATGACAACAAGAGCAGTCACAAAAAATGATCTAAAGATGGTCTAATAATTGGAATGTCTGAACATGTCAACATAAATAATATTTAATGGTTAGAAAACAGGCAAGATTCCCAAAGTCTAAAGTTCAAAAATGGATTATAAACTAATCTCAAGCATCAAAAATTAAGAAAAAGAATGCTCAGCAACATCAGCAATACATTAGTGACAGTGATACACATCAGATCACCAGAAGTCTTGGAAGAATTTGAATGTAGAGGAAAAATCTCCATGCCTTCATATTACAAACAGTGTTCAAGGCAAGGTTGGACAAAGCCTTGGGTGGCATGGTTTAGTGTGAGGTATTCCCGCTTAAGGCAGGGGGGTTGGAACTAGATGATCTTAAGGGCCTTTCCAATCCTAACTATTCTATGATTCTATGATATTACAGCAGATTCCAGAACAATATACTGCTGAACTGCAAACCTGCAAACTAATTAAGCACACATACACTTTTACATAAGGTGTAATCTACAATTCAGCACAATGGAATCTGTCACATGTATTTGAGGTATTACTGCACCCTAATACTACTGAGAAGCCAAACCGAAGCATGCTGTTGTGTTCTACACTTCTAAAGGGTCAGGAAGAAAGTTAGCTCCATGTCCCTGAGACTCATGAGAAGAAATAAAGCTGCTTGCAGGCACTAAGGAAGGTATAGCATTGCAATTGCCTAACTTAGAAAATACCCCTGCCAGCCAAAAGCCATGACATAATCTGCCAAGTGAAAGAAATCCCTGCATCACCTTTCACTTATTAAAAATAAATAACAAACAAACAAACAAATAAATAAAATCCTTATGGATTTTGAGAAACAGGATGTATTGAGAAGTCCCATGCACTTGAATCACAGCAGGAGATGAAAACATTCTATCCCTGTCTTCCCTACCCAGAACATGCTCCTCTGCCAACACATCATGCCAGTCACTGTCACAGAAAACAGCAGCCACTACACCTAACACCAGATCTATATAAGATAGTAAGAACTAAAACCATAATCGTTTTGGCTTGTACTAACATCACAGGTTCTCAAGCTAAAAGCTGGCACAGACTTGCATTTTCTGCAGATTAAACAAGCCAAGGCACACAAAATATACATTATTATGTATTATGTTCAATCACCAAGCTCTACCAAAAGAGCGGGAGCAGACAGCTAGAAAGATGCACTTGGGAAAGTTTAAAGAGTTTTTTACTGTGACCTGTATTGTTTCATAGAACTATTACAATCAGATTATATTGTCCTGAATATAAATAGTCAGCTAAGTGCCCAGCAATGTATACCAATTCACACATGCATTGCTTCACTACAGTGAATTCATCCATCATTTTATTACCTATTTCACAAGATCTCCTGATCAGTCAGCCATCATCCTCAATACCATCAACAAATTAGTATTGTCAGAAAGTTTCTTCAGCTCCCTTTTTATCTTCTTTTTCAGATTACCACATACGCTGGATAGTACAAAGTACAGCAAAGACCTTTGGAATGCCAGTGACCACCTCACTCTGGAGAGGAACCTTATGTTTCTGATACTGAGGAAGTTTCAAGTGATTGGCTAGATATTATATGTAAATTATTTTGTCTTACTCATATTAGACTATTCAATTCAAGCTTTTAGGATCACAGCATCTTCTTTTACTGACCTTTTTCTATCGATTTCCTTCACTGGATCCACACTTTCATTTACTGATACTTGAGTTTGGGACAGGTCATCTGATGTGTCCATCAAAGTACACACACAGCCTAAGAGCCACCTTTAACTCCTCACTAAACAAAGACTACTATTATTATTATACTTTTACCATGTTCTCATTTTCTCTGAGCACTATTTTTATAACTGGACTGTCCTTTGACCCCAACAGGCTTCCTGCTCCTAGCAGTTTGATCAACTCAGTTTTAGACAGCTCCAGTTAGGTGAGATAAATCACATCCTCCCTTGCAGTATGAGTGAAATTTTCAACTTAGACACCATCAAGCTTGTTTAAAAATCTGAATTACACAGATGTGTGCTGTAGCAGCACATAATCTGCTGGAGTTCAAATGTATGAATATAAAAAGGAAGAAATACTGTATCAGGAGAGTAACATTCACTTTACATTAGGAAGACAGAAAACACACATTGAATGTGTCTCTGGCCCAAGACATGTGTGAAATTACTTTATTTTGATTGCAAGTGCATTTCATGACCAGACATGTGCCCCATAGTTTCCTGTGGCTCGGTTGCTGCATTTTAACAGAACCGCTAGAATTTGGCAGGGATGCCCCTGTCCGTGGTCCTGAACCACCTGCTGGCGGGCACGGGGCTCGGGTCCGGATGGGTATCTGACCAGGGTGCTGCAACCAAGCCTGGGACCTAAAAGCAGACGACGCTAGCAGGTGAGTCACAGACCCATGGGCCCATTTGCAGCTTTTCTTCCTATTTTGGGCAAATGTGCTAAAGTCAATGTTAGAACACATTGGCTCAGCTTTCAGAAAAGATAACAGACTAATTTTATCACTCGCAAAAGTCCCTGACAGAATCTGTCAGAGAGTTACTAGTGTTTGAGAGACCCACAACATCACTTTCTCCCTATACAGAAATGGAAAAAAACTTACATTATTTAATCAAAATTTTTCACGGGAGCATAACAGACTGCTCAGCACCTTAGTGCTGAGGTGAGGGGCACAGAGCAAAAATTATTCCTGGGGATATTTCAGCTCGAGAAAAGAGGAAAATTTTTCACAATGAGAACAATCAGCTATAGGAATAATCTCCCCAGGGAAGTGATGGATTCCCTAGCATTGGACACTTTTAAGATTCAGCTTGACACAGTGTTGGAACATCTAGTCTAGGTCATACTTTGCCAAGAAGGATGGATCAGATGATCCTTGAGGTCCCTTCTAACCTATAATTAATTCATACTATTCCTAATTCCACAATAGATTTTCTGGTCCAAACAAAGCAAACCCATAACAGTCCTAAAATTACAGCACTCTCCTGCAATTTGAATAAGAGAACATTATACTCCTGCTTTTTAGTTAAGTGGTATATTTCGACATAAGTACGGATGACAAATTTACCGCTTGAAATACCAGAGACAAGGCAACCAGGGCAGATGCTGAGCCCAGCAGTGTCAAGCAACAAAGGTTTCAGTGCCTATATTCCAGATGTAATTGCCTATCAAAATAGGTCATAACCACTGCATGCACTATTGTCAGGTCTCACTCAACTATAAGAATGAAGATCTCAGGCACACAGTACGAGAGGATTTAGTTTGAGACCATCTTAAGAACCTGAACGTGCACAAGTTCATGGGACCTGATGAAATCCATCTGAGGGTCCTGAAAGAGCTGGCAAGTGAAGTTGCTAAGCCACTGTCCATCATATTTGAAAAATCATGGCAGTCAGGTGAAGCTCCCAACAACTGGAAAAAGGGAAATATAACCCCCATTTTCAAAAAGAGGAAAATGGATGACCCGGGGAACTACAGACCAGTCAGTCTCACCTCTGTGCCTGGCAAAATCCGGTAGCAGATTCTCATGGAAGGCATGCTAAGGCACATGAAAAACAACAAGGTGCTTGGTGACAGCCAGCATGGCTTCAGTAGGGGGAAACCCTGCCTGACCAATTTGGTGGCCTTCTACGATGGGGCTACGGAACTGATGGACAGGGGTAGAGCAGTTGACGTCATCTACCTGGACTTGTGCAAAGCACTCAACATTGTCCCACATGACATCCTTGTCTAAATTGGAGAGACATCGATTTGATAGATGGACCATTCGGTGGATAAACAACTGGTTGGATGGCCGCACACAAAGAGTTGTTGTCAATGGCTCAGTGTCCGGCTGGAAGCCAGTGATGAGTCGTGTCCCTCAGGGATCGGTGTTGGGAACAGTCTTGTTTAATATCTTTATTGGTGACATGGACAGTGGGATTGAGTGCGCCCTCAGCAAGTTTGCCGTTGACACCAAGCTGTGTGGTTCGTTGGATATGCTGGAGGGAAGGAATGCCATCCAGAGGGACCTTGACACGCTTGTTAGGTGGGCTGATGCCAACCTCATGAAGTTTAACCATGAAAAGTGCAAGGTCCTACACCTGGGTCGGAGCAATCCAAGGCACAGCTACAGAGGAGATTCAGAGGAGATTCAGAGCAGCCCTACAGAGAAGGACTTGGAGGTGGTGGTTGATGAGAACATGAACACAAGCTGGCTTCAGTGTGCACTTGCAGCCCGGAAAGCAACCGTATCTTGGGCTGCATCAAAAGGAGCGTGACCAGCAGGTCGAAGGAGGTGATCCTGCCCCTCTACTCTGCTCTCGTGAGACCTCACCTGCAGTATTGTGTGCAGTTCTGGTGTCCTGAACATAAAAAGGACATGGAGCTGTTGGAACAAGTCCAGAGGAGGGCCACGAGGATGATCAGGGGACTGGAGCATCTCCCATGTGAAGACAGGCTGAGAAAGTTGGGGCTGTTCAGCCTGGGGAAGAGAAGGCTGCGTGGAGACCTCCTAGCAGCCTTCCAGTATCTGAAGGGGGCCTATAGGGATGCTGGGGAGGGACTGTTCATTAGGGACTGTAGTGATAGGACAAGGGGTAACAGGTTATAAGTTAAACAGAGAAAGTTTAGATTACCCAAAAAAATAGTAAATTCCTGGCAGTGTTCAAGGCCGGGCTGGACAGAGCCTTGGGTGGCATGGTTTACTGTGAGGTGTCCCTGCTTATGGCAGGGAGGTTGGAACTAGATGACCTTAAGGTCCTTTCCAACCCTAACTATTCTATGATTCTGTTCCCCTCACCTTTCTTTAGCGTACAGTTCTGAAGCATGCTTTATGCTTAGAAGGACATTAAGTCCTGGTGAGTTTATCACTTTTAACTAGTAGTAATCTGCACTGATTTTGTGTTGGAGCATAAGCTGAATGAAATGTAATTTTCATTTCCTACATGAAAATCACTGGTTGCACAATGCTGTACAAGTTCTAATGCCTCTCTAGACAAAAAAAAAAAAAAATCTTTAAAATATTTGCAAAACTATAATAGGTGCACATCAAAACATTCATTACTTTCTATCTCTTTGCCAAGAGGTAACAAGAAATAACTATGCAAATTTCACGCCCATCCCACTCTGTTTCCTCAAGTTATATATGCAGCAATTTTGTGCTCCTGAAATGGTCACCCTGCAACAGAGTTCAGGCTGGTGTGCTGAAGAAGTCAACAGTGAAGTTTACATTAGAACAACAAAACTAGTCTAATTTGTCATAGTAAAAAAATCTATTACTTATCTGCTTTTCAAGTGTGTATTTGATATCATTGGCTCCCACATACCAATTAAATCTCTCACTTCAATGGGAGTGAGAGCTATTTGTTGCTTTTGTACACTTGACTGGAAAAGGAGTCATTATAGCCACTATAAAATTGAAAATGATTTACCAAATATTGCATTAAAATGATAAAAAACAAATAAAAACATTATTACGTACACATGGAGTCATGGTGAAGATAAAAGAAGATTTAAGAAAGGCATAATTTTCTTCTTCTAGTAGTGTCAGTTTATAATCTTACAGAAATTTTGTGCCTTATAAAAGAAAAATTATCAACAGCTACTTGCATATAGCAAGACCTTGTAACAAACTTCAGAGAGTAAAAAATCATGCTTTGATATCTGATATTGTGTACTTCTACTTTTTTTTTCCTTATCCAAGTCCAGAAACACAACACAATTTATTGCTTCCACTGAATAAAGAAAAAAAAAAAGTGCTTTTGAATAACATAAGTAATGCATAAAATCAGACACATTCTGGTGGGAAACTGTGTCTGTTGCATAAATAAAATATATGCAGCTATAAATATAATATGTATACTCTTTCCAAACCACAGTCACCTCTTCAGAAATAAACACTTGAGTCAAAGCTGGGTAACAGACTGGCAGTGTACTCCTGGCATTTGTCAGGAGCATTCGTCAGGCTGACAGTAATATTAACCACAATCCATTTCAGTTGCTTTGGTTTATCATTGTGTGACTGATGTTCAAAACAATGCCATAAGCAGCTGCTTAAATAAAGTGTTGGTTTAACCTATACACTGCAGTTCTCTAAATCTGTACTAACTGTGGACTTCCAGCTAATACTTATACATAACTGTTATTCATTTTTGACACTTTCTAATACCTAACTTCAACTTGCAATTACAAACACTAAAGTAAAAGAAAAAAAAAGTTGTTAATTTTTCAGTTCTTAGGTACCAAAAAAAAGCAAAGATACTGACTGATCTGACATCCTTTCTGTCAGAATAAAAGCAAAGTTTTCCTTTTCTTTACTCTGTGAGAGCACTAAATTGTGATGAATTTCTGGACATGGATAAGGAAAATAAGTAAGTAAAAGACTGCTAAAGCCCTGTAAAAACATAAATGAAATATCTTCAAGTATTTTTACAACCTTTAGCAGCGCAAAATCATAGACATGCAACAATACAGAATTAGCATTTATTTTGAAGCACTACCCCCAAGATAACTGTACCACAATGAAATAGCACAATATGCATGACATTCAAACATCTTAATAGCTGAATACTAGCAAAGTTTTTCAGTTATTTGCCATGAATTCATCAACTGACACAAAACTGAACATTTAAACTACATAGAATTGATACTGCTAGAAATGCCTAAAGTAGTAGCCAAAACTTGAACTGGTATGTCTGAGACAGGTATGGCATAAAGACTTTCACTGTATATATGAGAAGGACTGGTACTCATCCAGTTACATTTCCAGAGATCAAGATTCACTGTCTGATCAGCAACATAGACCATAAGGCAAAATGCACATTAAATATACATATATGCATAAAAATTAACTATTCCCTAACAACAGGGGCAATTTTCTGCCTATCATTTGTTAAAGATTAGAAGCTGCCATGTTACAAGCTTAAATATGAATTAAACTCCTACTCATAATACAGTATGAATGACATAGAATCATAGAATAGTTAGGGTTGGGAAGGACCTCAAGATCATCTAGTTGCACCCCCCACTGCCATAGGCAGGGACACCTCACACTAGACCATGTCAGCCAAGACTCTGTCCAACCTGGTCTTGAACACTGCCAGAAATTTATCACTTCTTTGGGTAACCTGTTCCACTGCCTCACTACCTGCACAGTAAAGAACTTCTTCCTTATATGTAACCTCAGTTTCCCCTCTCTAATATACAGAGCACATGTATTTTAATTACAGTTAACATCCACAACTATCAATACTATTGCAATTTGCTATTATTCAAAATCTAATATTGTAATAATTATTACCTGTATTAACTTCATAGTTTTCAAACATATGATTGAGAAGGTTAAGTACAGGTATAGATATAGATGCAATCTAAGTAATGTCCACTTGGTTACATCCTTAAGTAATGTCCTCTCTCAGCAACAGCAATGGAAAGATTCCTTCACAACTTAATGTATACTTAAGTAATCCTCAAAGACTACTTTCATGAACACAGAAATCCATATAAGCAGTCACTGCTAACTAAAAAAAAGAGCAGGTGTGCCATCTGATTTCTAAATGGAGACAAGAGTGGTACCTAACCTAAAATGAGGAAAAATTGTTCTACGCTGCAGTTAGTTCTATTTCAGGGTAGAGGAAGACTGGGACTATAATGCTGACTGAATTGACAGATTTACAAGTTAAAATACAATTACAAGGAGATGTCTCAAAAGCACAGTAGCTGGAGAATCCATTTTTTTGTCTTGAGTTAATTTAGCAATGACATGATATATACAGAATTATCATTTAACAAAAGTTAATGGAAAACGATGTTGAAAAAATCATCACTTATGATCAATGTATTTAATTCATATACTAATTCAAGCCACACAGAGCTGAACTTTTCAATTTTCACACAGGTAGTCTAGATTGGTGATAAGCATTTTCAGTTATAAACCACCTTCAGATTTTTTTTCCCATGGGGATTATTATGAAAGCATTTGTTAAATTGCACTAAAATAAATTATTTTAAATATTGTTTACCTTAAAGTATTTTTAAAAATAGAAAATCTGTGTAGGTTTATCCATGAATATGGACTTGTGCCAGTCAGACATTCTGAGGAAGCACGGAGTTCATGACTTCTTCAAATTAAGTAACGCTATTAGAAAATGTTACAGTAACGGTACCTCAGTGCATCACTGCTTTGGACTTAAAACATTATTTTTTTTTATTTGTACCTACATATACACACACAAAATATACCGTATAGTCCTCAAAGATGTATATACATATATGTGTATATATACACATATGTATCAGTATGATGGAGAGGGACTCTCATCAGGGCCTGTAGCAATGGGACAAGAGGTAATGGGTTAAAACTTCCACAGGAGAAGTTCACATAAGGAAGGATTACACATAAGGAAGAAGTTCTTTACTGTGAGGGTGGTGAGGCACTGGAACAGGTTGCCCAAAGAAGTGGTAAATGATCCATCCCTGGCAGCGTTCAAGGCCAGGTAGGACAGGGATTTGAGCAACATGGTCTAGTGGAAGGTAGGCATAGCAGGGGAGTTTCAGCTAGATGATCCTGAGGTCCTTTCCAACCCTAACCATTCTATGATTCTATGATATGATGACTATATAATACCTTTTTTAAGGTTAAAAAACTAAATCCGCAGTTGAAAAAAAATAGTTTTATGGAGATTTTCGCAGTGTTCAGCTTAACTGATTGTGAACTGGAAGCAAGAACTTTTTTAAAAACAGCTTTACTTTTTTTATCCGATTAAAAATTTGCATAGAAGACTTTTGCAAAGAATAAGCTGTAATTAAAATACATTTTTTGCCTCTCCCATCAAGTAACTATATTGCTCCATGTGCCAATCATTCCCACAATAGCTAGCTGTTAGAAAAAGATCCTACTTGATGATCAGAGCACCTAGCTTTGTAGAGAAAATAAGAGATGCTTCTTGTTTGTAAAATGAAATATTCCGTTCTTGGAAAACACACAAAGAGAATAATCACATTCTACAGAGTTTTAAACAGGCTGTATAATATTGCATATGTTTGTTTGGGAAAGAACCTTAGAAAAACAAGGCTACTCTTCCAGAAAGGAGTCGTTTGGAGAAGTCATTAAAAACTGGACAAGTTTGTCTGACAAAGGACAACTGTGTTACTTGAGCATACCTGAAGGGGTACACAAAGGAAGCGAAAAGATAAAGTTTCTACTTATAGGAATAAGGGCAATGATAAAATTACTTAAAGTGTAACATATCTTTAGTGGCAAAGCCACTAAAGAAAGCACAGTTCTCATCAGAAAAACAGAAAATTATTTGGATAGTTTTCAGTATTTACAAGCTTCAGCACTCCTAACTTCATTAAACTTTGAAATTAAATGTAACATGCATGCTCCAACTAAGAGTGACTTCCATGAACAGTTATTAAAATGATACAATCAGAAGCAATAAGAATACCTCAATAAGTCATTTTTCCATACTCTGGTCCCTGTTATCTGTATATGCATTTAGAAATAAAACACTGTTAATGGTTGTGCATTTAGCATTACTGCACCAAATGCAGAAAAAGCATTAACAAGACTGAAAGCTACTGTGATAAATATTGGACAGAAAAAAACAAACAAATCTATGTCTGACGACAAATACCTTTGACAAATCCCTGAAGTTGCTAGGAAGCGTAAGGTCCAACTCCTCTGATTCATAGTTGGTGATAACCCAAGGGAAGACAGGGTACTGATTTAAATCATTGTAAGTTCGACCTGCAAACATCGATGACAACAACAAAAAAAAACCACCCATGAGTTAAAAGTCATATTTAACTAAAACACTAATCTTTAAAGATACGATAATATAACTTTATGAGCTCTTCAAGAAAACTGTAATTTATTTCAGATCTTCTATCATTTCAGTATTCTACTTTGCCTTATTGAAATGGATAATGAAAAAGTTTACAAATTGCTAGTGTTTAATTCAAAGCACTGCAGCCCATTTCACTTTAATTGTAAGTGTTTTTGCACACAGTAAGTGACAGTTAAATCCGTTCATTTTCTATGCAGTACTTTCTCTGATTATGTTATCTTGTCTTCTGTTTTTTAAGGAGGAACACTTCCAAAAAAAAAAAAAAGAAAGAGATTCAGAGCAGCTCTGCAGAGAAGGACTTGGGGGTGGTGGTCGATGAGAACATGAACATGAGCTGGCTTCAGTGTGCGCTTGCAGCCCAGAAAGCCAACCGTATCCTGGGCTGCATCAAAAGGAGTGTGACCAGCAGGACAATGGAGGTGATCCTGCCCCTCTACTCTGCTCTCGTGAGACCTCACTTGGAGTATTGTGTGCAGTTCTGGTGTCCTGAACATAAAAAGGACATGGAACTGTTGGAACAAGTCCAGAGGAGGGCCATGAGGATGATCAGGGGACTGGAGCATCTCCCATGTGAAGACAGGCTGAGAAAGTTGGGGGTGTTCAGCCTGCAGAAGAGAAGACTGCGTGGAGACCTCCTAGCAGCCTTCCAATATCTGAAAGGGTGCCTATAGGGATGCTGGGGAGGGGCTGTTCATTAGAGACTGTAGTGACAGGACAAGGGGTAACGGGTTCAAACTTAAACTGGAGAGGTCTAGATTGGATATAAGGAAGAAATTCTTTCCTGTTAGGATGGTGAGATGCTGGAATGGGTTGCCCAAGGAGGTTGTGAATGCTCCATCCCTGGTAGTGTTCAAGGTTGGATGANACTGGAGAGGTCTAGATTGGATATAAGGAAGAAATTCTTTCCTGTTAGGATGGTGAGATGCTGGAATGGGTTGCCCAAGGAGGTTGTGAATGCTCCATCCCTGGTAGTGTTCAAGGCCAGGTTGGATGAAGCCTTGGGTGGCACGGTTTAGTGTGAGGTGTCCCTGCTTATGGCAGGGGGGTTGGAACTAGATGATCTTAAGGTCCTTTCCAACCCTAACTATTCTATGATTCTATGATTTTAGACTGAGAAATTTTTAACTGGCCTAGTCAGGCCCTGTCATTTTCTTACCAGTTGGTTATGTTGCATATTATCTTATTCAGGATTAAGGCTGCTTACATGATCCTGTGATAGCTATCTTTCTTTGTTTCAAGTTAATAGCCATAATCACAATATTTTAACTCCCCATCATGGGCAACTAAACTTTCAATTTCTCCATAATGTCACCTTTTTGTTCCTTTTAACCTCAAATACCAACCTGGTAAGTTCACTTTATTATTTCAGTAATAAAGCTGAAAAGGATCGTCCACTATAACCACAGAAAACAGTGTCATGATTTGCTCCAAACAATTTTAGCAGTAAAGAGGCGAGCAGATCTACCCTTACTTTTATAAATCTGACAGAACCCTGGCATCTCTGACTTAATGAGTGATTACAGAAGCAAACAAAACTGACCATTTGTATAAAATGGAATTAGGAGGAGCAGAGGCATTTGCTTTATCAATTGTGTTAGCAAGAGCCAAGTCTGCATGTGAATTGAGCCTGTCAACACGGTCAATACCATAGAAAAGAGCTGATAATTCAGAAACTTTACAAGTTGCTCTGAGAACTAAATATGTTGCAAAAAAAGAGAGAGGTCATGAGATCTAACAATTAGCCTCCATTTACTAAACTGAGGTCAAGCTGGTTAGAAGCTAGTGGGATAAGATGGGTTAAATATGTACAGTTTGGCAGTTACAGAATGAAGGATTTGGACAACCACACAGGGGCATGAATTAGGATCTGGGAATGGATTAATAGTGTCCTGGCACAGCAGTGCAGGTGATCCAAGTACTGCATTCCTGGATCTACCATACAAGCCAATTTTGGGGGATTTTGTGAAGCTGTTCTTCAGAATAAAAATATACATAGAAAAAGTTATTCACTAAAGGGGCAAAATCTAGTAGTGTCCCATGTCTGTTGAGACTGTGCCACAATTAACTCCTTTTCTGAGTCACTACAGGAATTTGTGTTACCTGCTATAGTGTTTAGAAACATCAGGTATTCAAAGTTGGAAATTTCTCGGTGTTGCCATCGCTGAGTCATGTTGGAAGCTTTGAAAATCTGTCTTGGACTGGCCAAGGAGATGCGTCTGGCAAACAAAACAAAACAAAACAGAACAAAATTGAGAAGTTAATGAGGAAAATCGGTGGTTCTTTTAACCTACCTGAATTATAGTGGCAGTTGTACGTATTCTTTTTTACTAGTTCTGTGCTATATTTCTCTGGGGATCGAACTATTTTGGATACTTGAAGTTCACTTTTAGAGTATTATAATCTAAGAAGAATGAAATATTTAAAACCTCTGAGAACTGGATATGTCAGGATTTTCAAGTTTTCAAACAGAACCCTTTAGAGCTGTGCAAATTCAGCTGCTCCATGAAGGCTTGATGTTTTACAGAAATATGTTACTAGTGATTTAGAGAGATGGCAGATCGTTAAATAAGAAAATTACATGACTTTCAGAATTTCACATAAGAATTAAGTCATCTTTTAGGAGATGTTTTTAAATCCCTCAAGAAAAAGAAAAACAACAATAAGATGATAAAACTTCATTATGAAGTCCATTCTCTAGAGATTTAAATTCTGGGCAGTGGTGGGGAGTTAGTCATAAATAACTCAATTAAACTTACAGAATTTGATGCCAGATTGCTAGTGTTTGTGAAAGAAGACTACAGAGTCACTCTTCAGAGTGATAAATCAAGCAGGGAAGAACTTATCATAAAATTCCCAAGACTGTTTTGGTCATAATAGAAACATCTGCAAATACCAAACCATGTAATTTAGGGAAAAAAAAAATAGGTTTAGTTTTAGTTAACAAATCTCTACAGGTATTGGTAAACAATTAAAGAAAATGGTTACAGTAACTGAACATGTCTTCATTTTAATAAATTGCATTATTATACTGCAAATTTATCAGTATTGGATGAGAAATTTTGAATAAATCTGTCTATACTTTCAGGTGTATTTAAAAACTCTCACACATAATTTGCTCCTGTAAATAGGAATTGGTAAGTTCTTACAGAATGGCTCTAATTGCAGTTCAAGAGAATTTTTTCTGTACTTTATAAAATAAAAGTAAACTACAGAACACAGCAGAAAACATCCCCAACTATTTTAATGCCATTTCTGTAAAAAATCTTTAAAAATAAAAATATAAAGTAATAACAAGCAAGATACTCCTTAAGGGCTGCTGTTTCTTCTAAAAATTTAGAAATTAATCTACTTAAAATTGTTTTCTAATTCTTTAAAATACAAGAGGTAACCAATCCAACTTCTGTTTCCAGATTAGGATCCAAACACACAACCTGTCATTGCAATACTAACTTGTCATTATGTAAAATTTGAAAAATGATTTTCAGAGCTAGAAGACAAGTATGCCACGCCAACCCTTCACATGCCATTCTACACATCTAGTTTATATTGTTCTATACATCACTACAATATCTTTCTGATGAGAAATGATCATTTTCAGGTACATTTAAATACTACAGCGGATTTGAAGATGCTACAGTCAAGCTAATAAAATTGTACACTGCCATAAAGGCTAATCAGTCCTATAAGCTGTCTTAAATCAGTCTTAAATTTTAGTGAGTTGGCAAGCATAAAGAAACCAGTTTTCCTTAAGTAGGGTAAGTTACTGAGTCTCATTGCCAAAAATAAGATATCTTCCCTATAACTAACAGAAATCATAAAAAAATCTCAAATCCAAAAGTTTTCAAGATTTTATTATACAAACACATTGTAAATAGCATACAAAGTGATAGGCTGAGGATGTGCATCTTTTGTAAACTAGTAGGCACAAATGCTTCAAGCTATGTAGGCTGGTTTGATGAAAAAACTCTTAGACCTGGCAGATATAATTAATTCAAATTGTAAAATACCTGGTCTGGGGTAGTCCAAAGATAGTTCCAATACCGACCCGAGGTAGACAGTTAACCACTTTCTTTACGGTTGCTTGGTCAGGAAAGTTGAACATGACACCCACTGTGAACACAAGAGCAGAAATAAGGTGTGATTTTACACCTTTTATTTAGACTTTCTGGCCCAATAAAATTTAACCCTAAGCTTGGATGTAGAACAGGAAAAAGATTAGACATGTTTCCTTCAGGTTACTGTGGACATATTTCTTTATAATTTCCAGAACTATTTTTATTTACCACTAACAAGAGTTTCAACAAAAGTTGTTGTTGTTACAAATCTGACAAGGTCTACATTTGTTTTCCCTTCTGAACAGGCATTATATAACTATGTACAGATCAACTGTCTAGAACGGATTAAAAAGTTTCTATATTGTTTCACACATTTACTAGTTTACTTTCTAAATATTTTTAAAATGTATTCTTCAAAATATTACCTTCGCATTTTGTTTAAAACTTCAGGGACACTTACGCAATCGCACCTAAAAATCTAAATAACAATTTAATTATGGCATAACCAATGGACACTCATGCCTTCAGAGAGTACAACTACAGGCTCCAAAATAGGGAAGTCTTTCTGTACATGATTAATATTCTGCTCGATAATGTGCACTTCAGATTTGCACAACAGTCTAAGAGATACGTGACTGAATACCTAGCAGCCACAGTCAAGATTCGACAGTATTTTAAGTTCGGACAAAAACTTTTTGATTAGCATACTAACAGCATAAAACATGTTATCCTATGCAACATTTCCTGATTTCAGGACATTTCAAATTGTTATCAAAATGATGTTTTACATTTTAAAAGCGTCATCTTAATGCCTACTTTATTTGGTGTCTTTGTACACAGTTTTCAAAATTTATTTCTTGAAATTTCATTATCACTATAAAAGCACTAGAAGTACCCTAGAAGTACCTAAAGAATCATAGTTTAAACTGCCAAACCATCATATAATCTAGTTTAAAATAAACTTCAGGGGAAGAATATAGCAGAAGAAAGTTCTCCAAGTCTCAATGCACTCTATTTTGAGTGACTTGCCACAATATATATGTGTGTCTGAAAAAGGAACTGAAGAAAGGGAGGGTGAAAATAAGGTTGATAAATAAAGTAAATCCACCTTTATTTCTTACAGTTGCACTAGGGTGTAATTGAAAGAAAGTATTACTAGCAATAAAGCATGAAGGTATACCATACCAATCACTGGTCTAATTCAGTAGTGAAGTTCTTTCATTATGTTGTTCTTGGTGTGTATACTTAAAAACTATTAACCCTCCAAAGGGACAAAAAAATCCTTTTCATAAATAGCAGAGCACAGATTCTTAAGCAAGACTTTCTAGAGACTGACAAAACATATGGATATAACTGAAAGTGAAGCATTGCTAACTCCAAGCTATCATGTTTTATCTTAATTTCTCATTGAAAAATAGTAAAAAGAAACAACACTCCCCCCCCCAAAAAAAAAGGAGAAACTAGACTACAGAAATATACTCATTTAAATGTTGAGACACTTAATACAAGCCTTTCTGCTATCTACACAAATCCATACTAAAGAAGACATGACTAACAGCCAAACAAAATGCATGCAGCCCCAAATCAACACTTGCCATTCCTCTAAACATACAGTACCTCTATTTGCCAGGAATATCTCCAGTGCTGTATTTTGCAAAAGATAACGTCGGGAAAAGATAGATCGAATCTCTGAAAAGAGCCATTTTCCATGGAGTCCTTCTGTATACGCCAAAATCTGGTAGAAAGAGAAGAAAGAGAATGTGTTAAATATGTTGCTGGTACAGGTAATATCTTGTAAAAGAGAAACTGTTTGACACACAAACATGGATTTTACCAATTACATGCAAAATCTGCAGAAAAATCAAAATATGCTCAAACTTCAAACCATGCTATGAACCTATAAAGGTTTTTTGAAGTCCCAGATTCAAAAACTCATGTAAAGGATTGCTAAAATTTTCTTTCCCTTTTTCCTTTAAAGACAACTGCCTATTTTCCTTAACCAAGGCAGTTTCAGAAACATTATGAAATGTCTGGAAACTCAGCACAGCTTAAAAACATATTCTGAAATCTATTACTTGTGCCATTAGACGTATCTGCACTTCCTTTAGCATTGCAATAACTGGCCTGTAACAAATAAGCAAGAAATAATGTCTTTAAAGAAAAAAAATGTTCCCCAAGTTTATCGCTAAGGCAACATTCATTAATTCTGGAACTATAAAGGTTGGCTGTATAAGAGGTTAAGTATCATTTTGTCAGCTAAGGTTAAACACAAACCTGCAAATGAACTCAGCATAATCTCTCTATGGAGTAAGCGGTTGTCAAAGTAACTTGTTACAATTCCTGTCATCCCATCTGACAGACACAGATGCTTAGTCTGCCTTCACAATTCAAACTAATCCCATTTTCAGTCCTCAGCCACTTTGTTTCTTTGTTGCTTCACTTTTTCCTTTTCATTTCAAAGTTTAATTATGTAAGTGTTAAGGGAGAGAGATTGGGCACTTCTCTACCTCAGATTAACAAACCGTAAGAGAAGGAAAATCTTGAGATTCGTCAATTTTAGCAAACACAAAAGCAATTAAAAGAAATCTATCACAGAAAAGGAGATTCAGATATAATCCTAGTTAACATCAGTCTTACTATGATTTCATTTGAGCAATACAATATAAATATGATATAAAAATGAACAAATGCAGTTTACGCCTTTAACATAACAAAGACTGTTAATGAACCTAATAATTTGTTTACAGATTTTTTACAAAGGAGGATTTTGCTTTACATGTATTATATATTCACAAATAACCTGCATTTTTGTAGCACAGAGAGCAGAAACACCATTATAAAGGCACTACACAATACAGTATAAAACACTGTATAAAACCAAAACCAGAGAGCACAGAAGATGAGAATGTGCAGAGCAAACCATTTCCCACACCTTTCTTTTTACTTCTCCCCTGTCTTCCCCTCAGTGTAAGTGCCACAGGCGTTTTCTCCCCCAAGACTCATATGCACACAGAAAAAAAAGAAAAAAAAAAAGGAAAAACTGAATAACTATTCCAACACAAAGTTCTAGAAATGCAGTGAAAGGACCAGAGACTGTCAGTGGCTGCTAATCACTTCTGGAACTGCAGAACTAACAGACCTGGACCACTCTGACACTTTCCATACCACATCCATAACCCATCCACACTAATTGGCAGATCTGTATAATTCTATGGTTCTATTCAAAACCACTGTGGTTGGCTTTTGTTACATGCATAGACAATTCAAACAGAATAGCCTGCTTGTCGCTATCAGTCTGTGCACTGAAAATTCAAACACTTTTTACTGTGACTATGTACTATTTTTACCCTGTGGAGCACACATTTTTGTGAGTGGAAACCTTGCCTGCAACTTCTTTGAAATTGGAAGGAAAAGTACCAACCTGAAAATGTCAGAGGGGGTTTCCATTGTGCACCTTGTGCAGCCATGATGAAGTTACTGAATTCAGTACAACAGGATTTATAGCAGAAACTCAAACTGCACTGCAGAAACACTACCAGTCACCACTATAACAATTCTTTAAACTACTCATTAACAGAAGTCATCAGGAGTGAGAAGCAGCTGAGGCCTAGCCGAGCAAGGCCTTCATTTCAAGTTGGAATAGCGTCTGCCTGGTCTGCAGCTTCACTTCAAAGTCTCTGGAGTTCAATTAAAACTGGATTAGGTGGAAACAGACCTTCTTTGGGACACTGTTCTCTGAAACTCCAGGCGCACTGACAGCACCCTAGACAGAGGTCTAGCCCGCCAGTGAACCAGTTGCTATGGAAACTGCAGCATTACCACTGCTTCGCACTCATCACACCACCTATAGTAGATAAAAGGTCCAGAGGACAAACACGTTTCTTTCATGTGTGTTACTAAGTATTCCTTACAAAAATCCAATTCAACCTTTTATACTCTGTCAAATATCTGATTTTATTAATAGAACCTCCTGGGTGCAGAATTTGACTCATACTTCAAATTAAATTCAGCATTTTTAATCTGGAAAAAGGAGGGGTTTATCTTTTTTTTTTTTTCTTTTAATCAGTTACCACTTCTGATGTTATCAGAATTAAAACTTTCAAAAGCTGGTTTTGCATTTGGCTGTTTTCGGCCAGAAGCTACAAACCAGAGAATTCTACTTAAGAATTCAAGAACAACTATCTTCTTCATACTATTGTACAATATGTGGATCTGAAAAATTACTCATTCATTCTGCCTTTTCTCTCCACCAGTTCTGGGACAACTTGTGGAGCAAAGATTAGTGAAGGTGTACAGTCTAGTTTAATCTGGACAAATAGCACCACCTTCTCTATGTGAAATAGTATTTATAGAATTTCACTTGATTCGATACATCAGATTGAAGTTTAATCTACTGCGCTTATTTCTATAGCTTTTATTTCAAAAGATGCCGCAGCTTCCAGGAGGAAAGACAACTTATACAGCTTACCATTCCATTTAAAAATACTTAAAATAAACAAATGAGCCAATTTTAAAGTTCTGCAGTTCCAAGAAAACCTCATTAGACAAACTGTTCTGTGATTCGACTCTGGCAACACCAGATGAACAGACGGCATGACTACACTACTAAAAATAAAAAATTACTTCCACCCTTGCATGAAGTCCATACTTTACTTCAAGTAACAGAAATGAAGGTCTAACCCTGCAATCAGCCCCTCAGACTCATGCTGCAGGCCCTGACACTGCATGGCTGGAATAAACTCCTCAAGAAACTAGCAAGTAAAGAATAGCAGCTTCAATTTCCACTTCAAGAAGAGTCAGAATTCTGAGTTGCATGAAAACTCAAGCAATATAGTGCTGATCATGAATCAAGATCATACATAAGGAAGTCTTCTCATGATTCATAGTTGAATATCAGCTAATTTCCCAACATTAGAACATTCACTCAGAAGCTATTCTGTCATTTTACAGTTTTGAAAAGAAATGCCCTACCTTTTCTTCAAAACCCTCCTTGAATGTTGATCGTAAACAAAGTCTCTTGTAAAAGACTACATGTAACAGTTAACAGACACCAACACTACAGCTGTCTCCTGAATTAGAAGTATTTTACTGAAGACTAAAAGAACATTTTGCTTTACCTTTTAAATAAACCCATCAACTATCGTATATTTTATTGTAGAGAAAAGTACTATTGATCTTCAAAATGTGAACAGAAGTAATTAAGTCTGCAAAATGGGTTATGGAACTGAAACAGTAATTGAATAATTATATTACTTTAATGTGCCAGCCAATTTAACTGCCACAAATAAAATAAAAACTAAATAGCTTATTTAAATAACTGATGCCCATTTATATATTCCTGAGAAAGTTATGACATACCAAAGAAAAAAAAAAACCACCAAGAAAACCCCCACACATTTAATTTGCATTAAAATTTGATTGCAGTTTAGAGATAAAATCCATAAATACATTATTCTAGCAGCTTTCTTTGTCATTTGGGGTCATTTTTGTTCAGGAGGCAAAATTACAGCACTTACAGGTTACAAAACCTGACTCTCAGTCAATAAGGAACCTAGATCTCCACCACAATCTCAGCCCTGCAGCTGAGGATCCTCAGATCCTACTGTACAGGTACTATTTAGCTCACAGTGACAGGGGTCTTTCTCTGTTCTTTGTTTAAATGTGTACAAGTACAACCAAACTAATAGGGAATTAGATCAGACTATTAATAATTTAAAATATCTAAATGCTCTTAAATATTATTTTAGATTTATCAAGAGAACAACACATAAGATGTTCATGTTAAATCTCAGATACTTATACAGTCAGCCAGGCAAACAGCGGTAGCCTCGTATCCAGTCCCTCCTGTGAGCACACACAATCTGCCATGCAATCCTATTCAGCATTTTCATGGGTGACAAACTCAATTAAACATATTCATTACTTTAATGTTCCACTAGACAGTTTTACCCAGCATAAAAATAAATAAATAAATAAATAAATACTCTGTGACCTTTGTATCGATCAGAGCAAAATGGCTTATGCTTGGGTGTGGGTGGTGAAGGCATTGGGGAGGGGGGTGGTAAAGGACTCTTATGTTTTCTCTTCCAATTACTGGAGGAGATGATAAAACCACAGCAAATGATGTATCAGCTCATTTTATCTTATCGCTTTGGGGCTAGGTGACAATGAAGTTCATATTTCACTGGTTCCCATTGAAGATTGTGAAAATTACTTGCCCTTATGACCTGAAATTTCACTGGAAGACAGAAATTTCTCTTCTGCAAAGTAATGCAATTTTTCAGATGTCAACCTTTAGCCCAGCTTTAAAAATTAATTTCATTTATATTAACCAATGATATTGATATTTTCACAGAATGCTCTTTGATACATGAACCACCAACCAGCAACCTGATGTGCTCTAGAAGGATAAAATTATTTTATTGGAAGCTGCTGGGGACAGACAGGTTTACCACAAACTGAAATTCCTATTTTACAGTATACTATTTATACCAGGCTTCACATACCTTAAGGCCTCTGGACCTGTTAAGAGTTTAACTGTTAGTTAGGACTCAGTTTTGTTTCTAGATCTATTCAGGTTTGAAATAATTCCTACATACACGATATAAAAAGAAAACAGCATTTGTTTGGAAATTAATAAAGTCTGTCACAGACCACAGATCAGTACATACGTGATGACATGAAAAATACTTCCTAGATGATTAAAATAGAGGAATGCATAACTATGTTTTCTCTCTTTATTCTGCCACAAAAGATACATTTCAAAATGAAAAAAAGGATGCAACGCAGATTTGCTGAGAGTGATCTTCTACTGACTACAGAGAACCTGATGGTCAAGATCTAACTTGGAAAAAAAAACATTATTAGGGGACCCTGTGTTCAGAACTTTTCTGATTTGACAATGAGATTCTAAACACCTCAAACAGACTAAGAAATCTGTGAACAATGTTAGTAAAGTTAGTACCAACTATCTTACTCTTTTCTACTGCATCCAGTATTTCACTTCCCCCCCCACCCCCCTTTTGATTAACCCTGCTGACTCTTGGAGGGCAGAAGCTCCTTATCACTGGTAGACAACATTTAATAACCCAAAGAACAAGATCTGATTGCTAAAGATAGGTGTGCAGGTTAAAATATGAAGCCTAGAATGCAGAAGTTCAAAAAGAAAATGAATATAGGTTTGGGTGGCTGTCTAAGCCCTGCAAGTTTAAAGATGTAAAGTTATGCCTTTCTTTGGAAAATAAGACAGCATGCTTAATTATGATAAAGAGGATCCAGAATTGCAAGAATTCACAGATTCTAGTAGGAGCTGACTGATGTCTTGATTCAGTGAGCCTGTTACATTCTAATTTAGGACTTGGTACGATCTGGTCATCAAGGGGTAGATACAAAAGGCCCATCCAGCTGTTTACATCATCTGGGAGAGTCTGTCATCAAGAACCAACCATAACAATTTACAAATGATTCCGCTTGCACCTCTTGAAACAGTTGTTATTTAAGCTTCTGTGTCCACCCTTGGTATCACTAACTGGAGAGCAGGTTAGGTAAACAGTGATCAGTGAGTTTTTCATTGACATGTGTGAAACAAATTGATAATCTCAGGGCGTTTCCAATAAACATGCATGCAAATTATAGTTATCTATTACTGAGATTCAAAATGCTGCAAACAAAGAAATAATTTATTATCAAGACTACCAAGGCAGCCCTTCTAAAGCGATCTCCCATAACAAATCTCAGACACACTAAAAGAGCACTGCGGCTACCAACCCAGCCTGCAAACCATGCACTCCAGAAATGTCAATGCAACACCTGTAAGCAGCAAAAAGATATATAAGAATACATACATTTATGACACCAAAGTTTTTATGCAATATTTTAGATAGGCAGCTCTCTAGTCAATCCTCTTTTCATTTGCTTTGGGTTTGCTGGGGTGTTTTTTAACTCATAATACACTTGCAATACACAATTGCAAAAAAAAACCACCACACATATTTTTAGATCATATGATGATGATCAAGAAAAAAGTGTATGCATTAATCAGGAATTTCATTGCTCAGACTTTTATTTATTTATAACAGTGTTTATAATCCATACACAATGAATGGTGACGATTTCTACTCTATTGGGGTTACCTGTTTATGATACTTGCTGTAGCGTTGTTAATACCTACACAGACTTCATATATCTACTAAGCAAAAAGATAAAAACAACAAATCAAAACTAAGATATCTTTTAATCATAGAGAAATAACCTGGAACAGTCGTAAGCATAAATCATGCAAAGGATCCTCTGAGCTGTGCATTGTGCCTTGCATACTGAAGTGTGAATTATGTTTATGTCACATGTGAGTGAGTCTGTATGGATCCAGATTTGCTTATCATCTTTGCTTAGCTTATCTAAGACTGAAGATACTCTTATGAAAGTTCAATAGTACACATACATGTAGAGTCACAAGTGTGCATACATGTGCACATATTAAAATATGAGTGAGAGACTAAACAAAAATGCAACATACAGGTATGTGCAGTAGGTAAGCAGAGTACTTTGTTATTTTTTTCCTTCATTAGATCCTAAGTTTTAAAATTTGGAGAGTGTTTTCAATCTATTCTAATTAATAAGTACAATTCTGGCTAGTCTTGATGTCCACACAGATTGACAGATTCCATAACCCCTTTGTGAACTGCATTAAATTATACAACTTCATGATTTCATGTGTCAGTGAATTCCATCAGTTAAACATACACAGTGTAAATACTAAAAAAAGCTGGTTTTGTTGATTTAATCTGGTATACACTGAAGAAAATGCAACACCTGCAGAAGTTCAGGAACAGATCTTAAGCACCACTGAGCAAAATTTCGTTAAATGACTTCTCACTGTATAGAAGCTGTCAAAGAAGCTGATCACTAAATCATGGAATTTGGATCAAAAATTATGAAATAAAGTATTATTAATACTAAGCATTTGTAGTAATGAATGATGCAATGGCTCATCCCATGCCCACTACCCTTCATAAGACAGAATTTTGGAAAAAAGGTGGGGAAAATCCATTTGCATTTACCTATGCATCTCAGGAGCAGGTGTCCAGACTCTCGAAACAATTCCACACAACTTTCTTATTTTGGTGCTAACAACATACATTTGTATAAGCACGACTGCTGCTACCTCATTATTTAGCCCACTTTTATTAATACAGAAAACTAAAAGACAAAGGACTCTTTAGATGCTCCAAGTTTTGTCTTTGTGAAAACTGAGCATTTAATTTGTCTTCCTGTCTTCTTTTGAGTCAACAAAAAAGGAAATAAAAATTTAGACTATGATCATCTGAAAGACATCATGACAAACATTTTGTTATTGGAAATGAGGTTACAAAACAAAAACTCTTTTAAAACTTAATCTCAAAGATTTTTAGTATGCTCCCTAGCACTAATTATTATCATTAAGCATAAACCAGATGTATATTTTTGAGGTGACAAGTATGACCATGACCCAAATTTTGCCAATGTCATTAAAACATAATTGTAAGAAAGGTTTGTGATAGCAGTAAGAAAGCATAGGACTCATTCAGCTGCAATTTATGAGGAAGATACCTGGATGTTTGTATCTGAAATAAATGAGTTTAAAATATACTATTAAAGAATACCAGCAAGGGCTGTTTTTAACCATTCTGTGTCTGAATTCTCCAGTACAGGATACCTTTGGAGGACCTCAAGATAAGTTTTCTTCCTGGAAAGATTTCATGCCACTAAAAGTACCATTTTTTTGTTTGTTTGTTTTTGGTTTTTTGTTTTTGGTTGGGTTTTTTTTTGTTTTGTTTTGTTCCTGGTATGAGAAAACTGAGTCAAAGAAAGCAAATGGTAAAGATGCAGCTTCGCCATCTTGGATTAATCAGTCATGCTGACATCAGTTTGAGTTTTTTAGTTGGTCTGTTTTTCAGGCAGTCAAAACTGATTTGTGGGAATCACTGTCTTATTTTCCCTTGCACCATCAGACCTGATTCTCTTTGGACAGGTCCTTCTTTTTATTATTCTGAGGAGGAAAAAATATTTTTCCTTGCATATCAGAAGCATCATCTTCCAATCTCTGTCAAACTTGTAACAATTACAGCACTTAGCAGAGGACTTTGGCCCTTTCCAATTTTTAACAGCATATGCTGTTGTGCTTTGCTCATCTTACTTCATTAATAGCTCAAATCTATGCCATGATATTGTAACACTTGCAATAAAAAACCTCTCTAAACTATTTAAGGGATCTCAAACAAGCCAAATTTTCTCTTGTTTAAAAGATGAAAGTACCTGAGAAAGCCAGAAAAGGCATCAAGTACAGATTCTTTTCCTATGACAAGAAGATATTATCATGCTGTGGGTTGTTCTGGGTTTTTTTAAGTTCCAAGTTCTGGCTGGTCCCTCTTCTTTTATGAAATTCTTAGCACACAAAAGCCTTGGAGATAATCTTTATCAGACTATGTTTGTTGATCTCTATGAAGTACAGTCTGAAAACTAGCACAACTGCCAGACTAATGATACACAGCAGTTTATATCCACAGCAGTATAACTAGATATGGTGAAAGATACTATACAGGAGTGCGTGTCTCAAAAGCAGGACACAGAGAACGATGTAAAAGCCATCTTCATTTTGTTTTCTCTTATTTAGCCTTTGAATTTTTCTTTTGAAAAAATAAGGTTCACATTTGCTGTAAATGTCTCTTCAAATTCCTATTTTGAACAGCAAAAGAGGAAACTCATGTTAGATTCCCACTGCTGTGCCCTGCCCCTGCCTATTTCACCACTTTCAGGACACGACTTCTCCCACAGGCTGCTATCTCTATGTATCCAGCAATGGTCTATCCAGCCAGAGCACGTGCAAGTGGAAGCAGCAACTAAAACCAAGAAAGAAGGAAACTAATGCACCTGCAATACTGGCAGCTGTCCAGTGTCTGCCATTTTCAGTGATCTTGCAGAAGATGGTTGAGGAGAAGAAAGCAAATGGGCAATGAAAAATAAAGTTTCAATGCCAAAAGGAAGGTTGGGTTTGGTTTTTACTTTTTTTTTGAGTTGATGACCTGTAAACTGACCTTCATATCCCTTCATCAGAAACAAAACAAAAACAAAAGCCACCCCCACACATCTGGCAGGAAGCTAGAGTACCAGTCATCACGAAAGACTGCATCTGATCAGCTCATTAATGGGAACCCAGCCCATACATAGAAGAACAGATGTGCTTCTTGAAGGCAAAGAGAAAAGTCAGCCTCCAGAGCTGCCAATCCAGCAGTTTACATTGAAAGATTCTGGGCTATGTTTTATGACAGATATGGCACAGAAGGTGCAGCCTGCAAAGGGATGGGAATGTAAAAATGGCTTAATGCCACCTTTGTGCTGCACAGACTCTAGACTGCTGCAGGAACCAAATCCCCTTTGAGTAAACTGGAGCAGCTGCAGGGGCTGCTGTGTAATTACATGCATTTGCCTTATATGGGATGACTGGTGGCTGCCCCATAGCCAAGGCCTGTATTAGTACTTAATGCTACAGAAATTCCCCCTCCTGCTCTTAGAAGCTGGGACAGGAGATAGCACAGTGGTGCTAGTAAACCCTCCACTGCACAAACGCTTCTCCACTCAAAGCTAGTTCATTTACTGTAAACTAAAACAGAGTACAGGTATGACAGCAACACAGAGAAATTGTTCCTAATTATCAAAGGATATGTCCTTTGCACTTATTTTAATCAAGACACATGTGTATACCTCATATTCTGTATCTGTATTCTTACACTTATCTTATATTCCTGTAAAAAACGATTAATTTCTCCAGTAAAGGATCTGACTAAAATCAGTCAGCGACAAAGGTTTTGCTATGACCTGTCATTGCAAGGGAGAACTTATTCTTTTCGGATCACCCACAGAAATAATTTGACCCATTAAAACTTATCACGTGCTTGTAAAGAACAAAAAGCAATGTGAAAATGAGGTTTTATACAATAACTGATGCTTTACATCTTAGAAAATGGTTAAATAAAGTAATTCAAAATCAGCTTCAAAGCATTCTTACAAGTACAGACTCTTTTCCAAGGTTAAGCAAGCCATGGAAATAGTCAATGTGAAGTCTACAACTACATCTAAGATTCTAGGGTAATAGAACAAGAACATAACCCTAATTTCAATTAAAAATGCAATAGGAAATTAAACTTCATTTCTAGTCCAAATGATTGATAAGAAAGGCTTGGAAATGTGATTCAAGTGTAACAGATACACAGACAGCAGTCTGAGGACAGCAGAACAATTGATCCAACAACATGATTTGCTTTGCCATTCCCCCTGGAGTATTAAATCTAAAACTTGCTACTCCTGAGGGCCCAATAAAAAATAAGCCTATCAAAGAATTCTGCAGATGACAGGAGGAGAGAGGGCAGTAAGTCTATGCAAAAATATCAGCTCTTGTGAAGAACTGTAATCTGAGATGCGTTAGGCATTTATCTTACAAATCCACAGTGTTGTTTTGCACAACTGGAAGTTTTCCTAAGAGTCAGAAAAAGTCATGTCTAATGTGGGAGAATTTACAAAGCACCAGGTTTCAGCCAATATGTACAGTGTTTCATAAAGTCAAAAGAGGGAAAAGTATTTTAAACTGCTCTTTTAGGCAAACCTAACCTCATAGCAATATCCCATCCATCCTGCTCAAAGTGCTGCCAAGAACTAATGGGGTTTGTGAGAAAATGCAATAATTTATCCTGCCCATGCATATTTCATTTACAAAACTAACTTAAGACAGCACTTTCATAGGCAACTCTTACCAAGTAAATTAACCACATTTGAAGGAATTACGTGAGAGCCCTTCTTAAATCTTTTAATTGGGAACAAACCATACCTGCATAGAAGCTCCTTGCCCAGTCAGCTCCACATTCTGGAAAAGGTATTTTTTTTAAAATGAGAAGAATACGGAGAGCAAAAGAAAAACAATGGTTTTGCAGAGGCATTTTCAGTCCTGAAGTGATTCAGTTTGTAACTCAATGTTCTCTTGTGGAAAAAAATAATAATAATAATAAAAAAAGGTGTAGTTTAAGATAGAAGACCTACCTTATTTTAGCTTTCTTTATGAGTAACTGTAGCTGGTGTGCTTGCAAGTAATACTGACAATTTAGGATCTGGCATTAGTGAAAATCAAAACTACCTGTCATCAAATCTTTACATAACACACCAGCAATATAGATATTCAAGTACGTTAATAATTTTAGGATACATGTCAGAGGAAAGAAGCACTGCATTTGAGATCTGAAGTAAAAAAAATATCACACGCTGCAAGCAGGAGCAAATTTACAGCTAACTTGTAATTTTAGAGATAGCACATTTGTCTCTAAAATGTAATCAATTTTCCACTCAAGGAGTTGGAAGTTGAAACCTTGTCGAGTTTACTGGCTGAGCACTTATTACAGCACAAAGAAAGCATTCCTTACCTTTTTCTTGAGTGCATGAAAATTAGCTACTGAAATGACTAGGATGCAAAACTTGAGGCAGTAGCACACACTAAAAGTAACTCATGGATGACACATCTAAGAGTATTCCACTAGTGAAGAATTGATAAATGGATGAACAAAACATTATCCTTGCTCAATTTGTCAAGTTGTATTTGTCTGTCCTCATTTAATGATTATACAGTTCTTTTAAAATATGGATTTTAAAGAAAAAATCTGCTTATCAACTTTAATTTGTTGTATTAATTGTTGAAGCTTCAAATACACAGTAGCATAAAGGGCCTATCAAAAAATAGCTAGAATTGGCAAATATCTGCTTCTTAGCATTCCACCCAAACAAAATGTCGGTGTTGATAAAATCCACTTTTTAAAACATGTATCCTTGCAAATCTTAAGTACTGTCATCTCATCTCCCTGTTGGAGTTTGATTGATTGCGCCTTTTCCTTATGTTCATTAATCTCATCACCTTATCTTTTACACCACTTCATTTTAGCAGAAAGGCAATAATAAAACCCTCATCCATTATCCTTTTACGCATCTAGTCAAGTGGAAATGGTTAATAACATGCTACAAATTGAACTTCAATCACCTCATTTTCTCCTTTGTCGAATGCACATTAAAGTATATTCCAAAAGTGCAATTTGTTTTACAGGGGAATTTGTGTTATATTGCTACAGACAACTAAAATTAAGTGTTTCTCAGTTTGGTTATTAAATATATCCAACTGTCCTTTTATCTCTGATACTAAAACATTAACTCATTTTATTAGGGTGAAATAATACAAGAGCCTTATCTCGCAGAACACAGGGACATCTAGTCTGCCTAATAGTAAGTGTTATACAATGGGTCATTCATCTTTTCTTTTTTTTTTTAATATGCTTCTGATAGTTTATGAATCAGTACATTATTGCAGATGAAATGGCTCTCCATTTAAGAAAAGTTAATTTGTTTACATGCAGGCTTATCTTCAAATGCAAGCCCCATTAGAGAAGTGGTCTATAACTGTCAGAGCAAGTGAAGAGAGAAAATAAGTGGATGTAGAAAAATCTAGAGCCCAGTAATTCAACTCCCATCACCAATTTCCTATTTGAATATTAACTGTGTTTTACGTGTACTTTGCAATTATTCTGTGATCCTAAAATGATTCAACAGAAACACTAACTAAAATAAGAGTCCCAGGACTTGTTTTTGCAAACTTTCCTCACCATGCCAAATACAGGCGTATCTTAGTAAACTGAAATGAAGGACACTTAAATAAAAATAAAAAAAGTTCACAATGAGACATCTTTGGAGTTGTTTCTTCCAAAAATAAAAGGGAAACAAAAGGGTGGGTGAAATTCTAGCTCTATTTAATTCAGCAACAGTAATCCCCTTCACAGAAGGGAAGCAAGATTTTACCCTCTGTTTCCGTATCCACCTGGAAAAATTTCCACTTGCACTTTGGTCATTGGTCATTTGGTCACTGAAACAACTAGCTTGACTAGCTCATCAATAAAATTGCATATCAGAATGAACACGTATAACCAAAAATATTGTGCAACTATTACAGTAACAGGTATTTTCCCATGCTCTGTCTCATCTCAATTCTACGGCAACAGTGTTAAGCTTCTAAGAAGCCTGAGAACATCCAAGGTCCCACCTTTATTCAAAGTTTGAATTACAGAAATGGTCATGTTTACTACTATAAACACTTGCAATAGTGTATATATATACTGTATATATATATATATAGATACTGTATATAATGTGCATTATATACAGTATCTATATACACTAATATACTAATGATTTAAAAAATTAAGTAATGACTCTCTTTTTATATTAAAGCTAAGCAAAGCACAAACACACAGCTCTAATTATAACTAGATGTAAAACCACTTTCACATTTCCCTCTGTAGTCTAGCTTTCTTTCAACTCTGTTGTTCACGAAAAGTTCTTCTTATTTCCCAAGCCATTCAAACTCTATTTCCTCTCCCATGCTCTATCACCTTCCATTCAACCTGCAGTTTCACGCTCATTTTTGCAGGTGGCTGCCCAGCTCATGTTGCACCTCATCTCATCCCTCCCCAGTCATTTTCTGCTGTTCCCACAAACTCCATATTCTATCAGTAGTATGTTTGAGGCCATGCTGTAAGCTAGAGTTCTATAAGTGATTCAAATAGAAAGTAGCCTAGGGTGAGAAGAAAGAAAACAATGAAAGGAGTAAGGAGATGATGAGAATGGTTTTAGTCTGACTCATTTCCCCACTCAAAACAGCCACTCAGAACAATTCCTTAGGAACACCTGTGGAAGGGAGAGAAACAAGGTAACATGATGGCACCTGGTGACTGCTTAAGCCAGTACCATCACTGAAAGGAATGCTTCCAAAACTTTGGTTCAGTAAAATCTTAACTCCAATCAGAACAGCCTCTACATACGATTAGTTTGGTTTTCAGTTGTGCACCTCTCCAGTGCCTTCCATTTCTCTGTGTTAAAGACACTCACTAATATCTGAAGTTCTGCTATGCATCTTCTTTAGAAACTGTCTTAAAGCACTCCTGCAATGCCATGCCTCTAAAAGCTTCCACAGTTTGCCGACCTAGACAGCTGCTGGTTTCATGATGAAAATGTTGTCTCTGGTTTTTGAAAATGTCCTGTTTCTTCTTCTGTCAGGGCATAACTACCTGTTGCTTCTGTTCTGCATTCAGAGAGGATGATCTCTGGGCAGTCTTCGTAAACTATGGTTATCCAATACTGCCACAGTCCATGACTAGGCTTGTACTGCATGCTAGTACTACAAAAAAGCATTCTGCTTCTTCGCACTACTTCTTGTTTGTGACACATTCAGCCTCGGAATAAGCAAATTCAGTTCTTACTGAAATAAATAATTTGACCATTCAAGAATTTAAGTTTGTTTCTCTTAGAAATTCTCAAGTATTCAACTACTTTTTGAGCTACCCCAAGCTACATCTGATCTGTTCATTGCCAAGTCACTGAACTGGACCAAAAATATTATTTGATAAAACCTGCATGCTTCTCTAGTTTCACATATGAAGACCAAAATTGTAGCTGGCATCCAAACCTCACATTTCAGCATGCTTACACACAGTCAGGACTTCCAGGTAGCACCTTAAAATATTAGAAGGATATCAACATAAATTTTAAAAGTACAAATTTCTAGACATAGAATTTGACCTAAATCATCAACTGATTTCTGATTCTCATTTTGATTGTTTTCCTGAAAACTAACCTTCAGAAAACTGCTTTGAGTACCCTCTCTTAATAACATCTTCCTTCTCTGAATGTGTAACTGAAGAGGTTTTATACTTGTTTCTTTTTGTTATTTAACTTACATTAAAACAGATGTTCAAGAGAGCCTTTTAGGTTCTTTATGAGGAAGTCTAATACCCAAGTGAAATAAACAGGGAATCTGAGCAAGCTACAAACTTAATAAGCTAAATCTAAATGCCTTCTGTACTTTACAGATAAAGGTGCACATTTACACAATGTGAGTTCAACCCTTCAGCTGACAAGACACTTCTGCAAAATGTAAATCACTGATGCTATAGTACTTGAATGAGGCGATTTACTGCAGAAATAAATGAACAACTGAACACTAAGCAAGTCAACATAAGTCTTGATTCTAGTCTCTAACCACCATTCCTGTACCACATAACATGTCATCATCCATAAGTAAATGAGTTAATCAATTTAATGAGGATTCAGACAAATCGGCTGCCTAATGAGCACTCAAACTGATGTGGCAAGGGTTATGCTCCAGTGCTGACAAAATCAGTTTGATGAAACTGTGACAAAAGCAGCAAAGCACTATTCCTTCAGCACATTTCCCTGCATCTTATTAACATGACATTATAATCGCTATTTGCAAACTGTATACAGAAACCATTTATTGTGTAATTCATGTAAACATATGCTTTATCTACTCTTCTTTGCAGCAAACCTGTGTATATTGCTTGGATTCAGTTTAGTAATTATTCAGTTCTTTTTGAAAATGACATTCAGATAGAGTTGTTTAAAGTAATTTAGATTGAGTACGCCAAGAGAATTTCCAGAGACATTGTATTGCATGATTTTGCATTTTATGAACATGCCATTTGGCAATAAATATAAAACAACCTAATGAAAATATTCTGCAATTTTGCAAACAGTTCAGGAAATTAACACTGGAATCTCTTGAAAAGCAAAAAGAAAAGAAATCCAACTCCAGCTTTTAGATGAATGGTAAGGAATGCTCTTATTCTGACTTCCCAACTCCATAATGCTAAGTTGCAAAAATCACAGGCCAGAAAAGAAGGAAAGAAAAAAGCAGGAAAGAAAAGAACCTCACTAGCATCATAACTACTTTATCAAAAGTCTTTAATCAGGGCTCCTTCAAGAATTTTCTAGGACTACTAACTAGTTACGTGTAGGTTCAAAATGCAGAGCCAGGAAGTGTTCATAAAACTTGAACATAAGACATAAAATAATTAGAAATGGAATTCTGACAGGTAAAACAAACAAAAAAACCCTACCACAATAAAAAAGTAAAACTTAACTCTTGCTTTCCAAGTATTATCTCTCTAGAAGACTTTCTGCAGTGAAGGAAAAGCACCTCTTTATGCACAGGGTTGTTTAAATGCAAGAGATACAAAGGTATATCAGAAAAGTTTTTACATGTAATAGCCATAATTAAAAGCAGTTTCTAAACACCACTGAGTAGCTGAAGCCATACAAACCATATAACCCCGCACTAGGATTACAAGAATAAATTTCTGGATGTTTTCAAAGACCCAGCAATAATTTAATATTTATACACTAACGACTTCGACCAGGGGAAAGTGTCACAACTGTAATATCTGATTGCTATCCTATAAGCACTGGGGGGGTTGGGGAAAGAATGGTATAAGTCACCACTGTTGCCCAGGAACATGGGATGGAGCAGCTTTCAAAATTCAGAACAAAGTTAAGAAACAACTGACTTTTACATAAGGACACACAACTTCATATATCAATGAAACTGCATTCTCTGGAATAGGAAACTTCAGCTTTTGGATCTGTGTTTGAAAAGCAATCCAGAGACAATGTAAATGATATTGCCTCCCACATACATAGACGGATGTCAAATTGCCAAAAGGGTAATTAAGAACATTCCCAGAAGAAGAAAAACATATGTGTATTTTTAACAAAAACCACATAAGTATTACATTAAAACAACAGTAGAAATCAGTGGCAGTTGACAATACTAACTGGTATATCCTCACATTATTTTAACACCAGACACTTTCTCCCCAAAGGACAGCATTCTTGACAGCACGACAACTTAAGTGTGAAAAGGCTGAACTTTCTACTTCTGTGACTCTAATCACAACATGCCCCATATACAATCCCAATCTATCTAAAAGATCTCAATTAAAATCCTAATTTACTTGTTACCATTTACTTGAGGTCACAGCCTATGGCTATGGCTCCACAACAGCTGGCCTCCACTAGGACGGCCTGGCCTGCTATAAACTGTACGGTCTCAGTGCCTCCTTTCTCCTGCCACTAACGTTCTTGTGGGTCTAGAGGTAGCTGGCTCAGGGAATCACCCATGTAAAAATCCAGGGAAGAAAAAGTAGTCTCCCGTTGGGTCAGATCCCAACCTTCACTCATCAGCTAAGTGCATGTGATGGTACAGGGTGGGAGGAAAGGACTAAGTGGCCACAAATTGGGTCCAGCAATTCTTTCTGTGCCAGATCCCAGTTTCAGGGACCATTAAAAACTTTTGTGTCTCCCAGAATATCCTGTCATGCAACTCTACAGGTGTTTTCCAGCATCGTTTCTGCCTGCTGGCTATATGAACATGCCACAGAAGAAACAACCAGGGTTGATCACAACTTCATACTAATTTCCAAAAGACACCCAACTGTAAAGATTACATAACTTTGGGATATAAAAATACCCCAAATTAG
>NDXB01001790.1:25988-43488 GCA_002631895.1 Agapornis roseicollis | reverse complement strand
AACAGCAAAGTATTTATCACTCCAAAAATAATGTCAGCCCCCTAGGTGCTTTTACAGGAAATGCAGAACAGGTGAAATACAGGAACCAACTTCTTCTGAGTGACAATAATGAATGCCTATTTTAAATGTCCACAAAACAAATATACAGAGTATATTTGTGCAGTAGTGGCACAATGCAAATAGACATCTAACCTCTTCAAGTTTTTTACTATGAGGTTGGCGAAGCACTGGAACAGGCTGCTCAAAGAAGTGGTGAATGTTCTATCCCTGGCAGTGTTCAAGGCCAGGTTGGACAGAGCCTTGGGCAACATAATCTAGCATTAGGCATCCCTGCCCATGGCAGGGGCTTGGAACTAGATGATCTAAAGGTTCTTTCCAGCCCAAACCATTCCACAATTTTATGTACCCTCTAGCCCATGCTTTGTTAACTGCAAATGAAGACAATGAGGATACCCAAGGAAAATGCTCAGGGCTCTCATTCATGTAGTGCCAACTACATGACTACATTTTCTAATACTAAAAGCAGGCCACGGATTGAAGCAGGTACAGTATAGCACTCTCTGAGCTGTGACAGCAAATTATCCTGCCATGGGAACTCATACAATTAATCTGTGTATCACACTTGCTCATCAGGCTTCAAGTCAAAGACCTGCAGAATAGGACACAGAGTTACACTGGATAATCAAGTATTTGACTCTTACCTAGAGTGAACTAGAATACCATGCAGGAGACCATCTTTGTTTTAAACCAGTGTTATCTATAACATAGAAACCATCTGATATGAAAGTAAAACAAACTGTTATTTTAGCAGATCACATGCTCTTTAGTCATCCCTTCATATCACCAATGTTCACAGAAAATAATAACTTAGTCTCTGTTGTATACATACACATACTACACTAGCAATCCAGCTAGAAAGAATTCACGCTGTTGTCCACTGAATCCAGCTATAAAACCTATTCAAGAATCCTGGGGGTCCAAATGTGCTTCCTACCACACTACTACATGCCGAAGATTCCTCTTGGTTACCCCAAATCACTGGAAGTCATTTCTTCAATCTGGAGGCTGACTGGCTATACATGATTTCCTGACATATGTATACGTAAAAAAATTATTCTCCCTTTTTCCATGCTCTATGCCTCAAGTTGCAGTCAATCAAGAGCCTGTACTCATGAGAAAGAATATTTCAGATTTAATTTCTGTGCAAGTGGGACCTTCTATTTTATTTCTTCACTTCTATTTTTTCTACATGCACCTAACTGTATTTTCCATCCTGAAAACTGTAAAGAAATGCTTTTATTTTTATTTTATCCTAGCCTGGATTGAGTTAAGGATGATTTCAAGATAATAGGATACATCAAGGCATTGGTCTCCCAGGAGCATAATACATTTGTAAACTAGGGTACGAGGGCACATTAGTGCATGCCTCAGTTCTCCTCCATGTTCTCCAGAGTATCCAAAGGGTGACACAACACGCGTCCAAAAAGCTGCAGGGGTTGAAAGCTTGTGTCATGGGGGTCAGAAGAAGAAGAAGAATCTTTTAATAACTAGGGCCACTCAGAAGGGCTAACAGGAATGCTGCAAAACAGACACAAAAGATCCTCATTGCCATTTGTAACACAAACCAATATGAAAAAATATTTCTGATATCCAAACCCTCCTGTCTATGGAATACCTGTCAGGGAAAAAAGACACTACTTTTAAAGTGAAAAACCTGAACCTCTTCCTACAATCCAGAGGATGCACAGAAGAGCAACCCTTGTGAAAAGCAGACTGAGAGAATAATTTCCACAGCTCTTTAAGCAAACATAAATTCAGGCTGTTGCAGTACCACACTTTCTGATCAAACATCTGCTATACTAAACGCATCTTGCCCTAGCACAAATACCAGTTAACAACATACAGAAAATTATTGCAGGATTTCAGGGAACTCAACCAGCTGAAAAATGTCTCTGTTAGGGCAGGTGGGTGCTTTTCTAAATGCAGCAGGATGCTGAACTAGCTCAGCATGCGTGAGCAGAGCTGGTACAATGGCAGAGTCAGAGCAGGAATGGCAGGACCACAGCAGCTCAGACCAAACTTCCTCTGACTTACCTGAGGGAGGCTGTAGTCATAAGCTGAATTTTCCTACACGCACACAATAACACACAAACAAAATAGGGGACTCCAAAGAGCTTGGTATTGTATAATGTCCCACTTATTTCTTTCTCACTCGTTATAGCAACTTCCCATACTGACAGGACATAGCAAAAGAAATACTTTTTCTGTAATAAGTTTCTGAAGGCTGCAGGAAGAACAGAAAAAAAAACCCCACGCTATGGAGCACCAGTTGTTGGTTGGTTGTTTTTTCAAAAAAACAAAAAGAAACAAAAAAGCTGTAAAAGATCTCCCATTACTGAGGCCATTTAGATTATTTAAATAGATTATTTACAACAATAATTAGAGAGAGAATCTCTAACTAATTGTCTCATCATGTATCTACAAGAGTGAGTCTAGTGCTAAGTATGTCAGGGTACAGAATTTTCACACATTCCACGACTGCTTTTTAAATGTTCTGTGCATCTCTCCATCATGAGGAATGCTCTTGTTGCTATCTGTGGAATTGAAAACTACATAGTAAAGTATATATGCCTTCTTTTTAAATGACATAATAACCTGATATTTAATTAAAAAGAGTATAAATGCATAAAAAGGGTAATAAAATTTTTAACAGCTCTTAAGGCATCCAGAATATCTGTTTTGTATTGCTGACCAATATTTTAACCACTGTAAGGTGAAAGTGCAAGTTTAAGGGGCATGGAAGGTTATGCATGGTACATTAACTGTATTTTTCTGTGCAATCTACAATGCACCCATACAAATAAAAAATGTTTCCTTGGTGAAATAACCACTGCCCTTTCAACAGCATCAGGCAAGTAACTTCCAAGCAGGCATCTTCACTACTGGAGTGAATCACAGCTGCAGTATCCCCCTGCCATTCCCTAGAGACCAGAGTTTTCGAAGATGCCATAAAGGAGGAACACACAAATCATTTACCAAAAGAAGATCAAACCAGTCTTCTAAGTAGGAAATGGCCTGTCTCAAGTTTCTGTGACTTATCCTAACTTACACACTGAGTTACTGTAACAACCCATCCATTTTGATTATGGAATATAGTTTGGTCCCGAGAAAGGGGATATGCAGGGAAAGATGCCTGTGGCCAGACTCACAAGGTGTGTCTCACCAACAAAATTGCTATTCCTTCAGAAAGGTGGCCAGCACCTCCAGTAAGGTCTTCTAGGTACTACTCTAAAATGAAGAATGATCCCCTTTATACCAGAATTAAAAGTTCATTCTATGATCCAGAGTATGTCACATATGAACATACACAAGGTTCAAAAGATAAAGACATGCCCTTGTTTTACTTGTATATGCATAAATATGTAGATTTTATTAAATCAAGGCTACAGTATGTATCATTTGCTCTCAGCAGAAATTTACAGGATTAAATTGTTTGCAAATACTTGTCAGATTTGGATAAATGCTTGAGATCCACCCTTGTATTTTTTCACTAGCCTACCTTCCTTCTGCAGTGAGGCATAAATTTCCTTTTAAATATACTGCACAGTAGTAAACACCACTCGTGAATATAAGATTTATAGCACATTAATAAAATCATATAGGCTCACTGGCCTTAAATATATGAGGCACACAATTCCAGTTTTCATGACTCCTTCAAAAGAGACCTAGAGTTGCCATGCAGCATGTTTAAATCTACAGACTATTTATACCTAAGCATCATTCATCTCTTACCTATCTCTAATTATTTATTTTCTCCAGTACCAGACAAACTCCTGGGAGATTAATACTATATATTGGGAGTGGTATTTACTTTATTAGTTTAGGATTAGGAAAAAAAAAAGCAAAGCAATACTGACTAAAAGCATAGGATCTTAATATCTGGTTTACATCAAAGAGAAATGAAAAACATTTAAGAACAAATATAATACCTAAAAACAGTAAAAGAGAGCCTAACTTCACAAATACCTATAATGCAAACCCCAACAAGCAACAGAATAGTATTTGCAAATATCTTGACAAATACCATTGAAAAACAAATACATAACACAACATCTAAGTGCTGAAGTGTAGAGATAATAAAAAAAATCTGAAATTTTGATACATTTATATATATATACATATATATATATAAAATTTCATTGTTGGAATTGTGTATCAATTGAATTAATGAGAAATGTTACTTTTTATCAGTCAAATCCAACACTATGCAGGCAAGAGGTTTCAAAGTAGTTTTTTAAAGGAATGAATGTTTATGTCATCCACAAAAGAAGCATTTGGATTAAAAAAAACGCCTTGGTTTTCACTGCTTAGTTAAATTTTGGAGGTTATTGATCGTTGCTTTCCATTAGTGGCACACCCCCCGAAAGTGCAAGGTTCAGTGCATACTTAAAGCCAAGAGGGCAAAATAAAAGAGAATATTTAAAATTACTCTCTTTTTTTAAAATACCACCGGTTTGTACCCATATTTATTTCTTAGCTTTGAACTGTTACCTTACTCCAGGTATAGCAGAAAAAAATAAATCTCAAAATTAACATAGTAAGAAAATGGCTTCTTTCTGACTGCTAGACTCTTCATTTTTTAATAATGTATTACAACTCAGTTAAATGAGTCATTGTGGATTTAGATCAGCACAGGTAATATTAGAATCTACACCAAGAGTTATGGGAGGCTAATCTTTAATCGTTTAAAGGTTCCCCCTGCATCATCAGATCTCTGCAAGTAAGGCAAGTCTTCCTTAAATGGGCAACCAAAGATACCTTGCTACAAGGAAAATCTTAGACAAAGCTAAACCAATCCCACTTCCACCAGCTTTTCCTACACCTGCCTCAAGCATAAGACTAATTAGAGATACATTTGGGTCCCTGCTTATGGCAGGGGGGTTGGAACTAGATGATCTTAAGGTCCCTTCCAACCCTAACTATTCTATGACAGATAAGGTAAACAACCACATGGTGGTCTGACCAACTCTGGTTTGTTAGTCATTACAAGCAGAAAAAGTTAGAGAAGCCACACAGTTGTTCTCACATGCACTGAATGCTAATTAAGTTTCCTGCACCAAAGAGTAATTTTCTATTTCAACTTATCTCCCAAATCAGAAGCTCAATTTATTCCTACAGCTCTAAGCACCAGTCAACATGCATTCTCTAACACAAAAACCTATTGGAAAACCAGCAACAGTTATAATTCTAGAATCCCTAATATACAGAAAACATCAGAAATCATTAAACAAAAGGTACCTTAGTCAAAAGCCAACAGACATTTTTTCTCCACCAAGAGACTGAGGCAGAGAACATTCCCAGCACCTTGAAGAAATTACATTTCAGGTTTACATTCCAATATGGGAGAGCAGAGCAAGCTCACATGTAACAGAAAAAAATCCGAGCACAACAGGGGGAACCCAAAGATTTCCATTCTGCCTGATTTGTAACAGAAGTGAAAAGGGAGGCCACTAAGCAGGTAACTCGCCATTTGCCTTGATTTTGTATTTCCATGAAAATCTCTTTTTCTAAGAGTGAGGTTTATTACACCATTTGATCAGAATAAGACACCTAAACAACAGAAGATGTATTTCACTGGAAGATTAAGGAGCAAAAGATGAGAGTAAAAGCTACTTAAATCAGCACAGGAACAGAGTTTATAATCAGTCCTCAAACCATCACATATCATCAATACAATTTTGATAGGCAAGAAGACACCGAAAATAGCTAACAAGTTTTCAGATGTAAGCAACATAAACAATTCTGAATTTATGTAAGAGAATCAGTCCTCAATAAACCCATCTTTAAATTTTGCTGATTTACAAGGCAAATTACAGTTAGAACTGAATACCGGTTTTCCAGTATCAAGTACCAAATGCAGTTTACTTTTTTGAAGAAATCCTTATCTTTCCAAAGACTTTGGAAGCTGGACACAGGAGTAAAAGTAGGTAAGCCACTCGTGCATAGAAAAATGGCTACCAAGTATAACTAACAATACACAAGGTATCTTATGTATGTATACAAATATGTATAGCAATACAAAGGCAAAATTGAATCACTGAGATCCAGCATTCCTCAATTTTAACTTACATAATGTATACATTGAATAGCTACAGTTCCAAGTGGTATTCTACTTAGAGGCACATGCTGAACACCAATAATGTGTTCATATCTCTAGAGGGTTAACAAAGTGAAAACAATGGATGCCCCAAATAAACAAAAAGCTGTTCCATACTGACATAAATTTACAGGAACTTTACCAATATTTTCATGAGAAAAAGGTACAACTACACACAAGAGCCTCCTAAAAAAATATAGCATACAAGTTATTGTTTCAGCTTAATACAGATAAATACTTCTTCCAAAAAATTCTTACAATATATAACTTTCATATGTGCATGTGTATATATATTATATATATAAAATATATACCTATTTAAATTCATCACTTTTAAACAGTAATACTTTCATATGTGCGTGTGTATATGTGTGTATATATATATATATATATATGAAATATATACCTATTTAAATCCATCACTTTTAAATAGTAATTCTCTGGAAGAACAAAAATCATTTTTGTATATTTGTACATCATCTAACAAATGAAGTCATGACTTCATTGGCACAATCCTGATATAATCATTAAATAAAAATGATCATAATGCAACCTTCCATGCAGTAAAATTAGATAATGTACACAATATATTGCATCCTATTGATTCTGAAATGACACTGTGGAAAAGACTCATACTTTAGAGTGCCACAGACTCTAAAAGATCTTACCCTTAATTGTATTGTGTAGCCAAAATGTAGTCATTTTTCCAAGGAGTTTACTTATCAACATTCTTTATCTTAACATTACACTCTGAGTTATATAGAGTATTTTTACATTTGCATGATTTAATGCAGCATGACTTGTTCCAAGAGACAAAAGGCAAGGACTCTGATTCTTAGTAGGTACTTTGCAGAGAAATGTCTCTGGACACTTCCAAAACAGAAGTGACCTAAGTGGTAAACTAATTTAGATTTATAGTGTGGATGAGTTTGTTTGGCTTGGGGATTTTGGTGGTTTGTTTGGGGGGTTGGTTGGTTTGGTTATTTTTTCAAATAGACTTAGTTAAATAATTTAATCATGAATGTCTAAATACGCTGTGTTAATGCAAACTCTTAAAAATCTGCTTGAATCCACATGTAACAGCACTTCGAAGTTTGTTCAGAATAAGATGACAAATACTGAAGATATGCTTGTGATTTCCTCCATTTCAGAGAAAGAACAACTTAGAGTGAATAAAGGGACAGCTTTTAAGTTTCAACAGGGGGGAAATAAAATATATTACTTAAAAAAAATTAATGTTTCAAAAAAATCATAAACATGACAAATCACTATCCACCTTTCTATCAAGCAATATAAAAGACTAGTATGGACTTCAGATTTCAGGTAGGCCAGTCTTTAATTGCCATTTTCTTTGGCAACACTGCATTAATTTCAGGTGTGCTTTAAGAATCAACATATCATGAATCTTCCTGACTAACATGCACTACTTTGAAAGAGCACAACAGTATAAAATATTTTTTTGTCAAATGATGCTTTAACTTCACTCTAATTTTACCAAGCTTGGGTTTGTTTTTTCAGTTGTGTGGGGTTTTTTTCTTTCCCATAGGGTTTTTGTGGGGTTTTTTTGCAATTAATTTTAAGATAAATAAATAAATAATTTCTTTCTCGCCTTCTGGAAGGGTTCAGGCAAAACGCTAAATTGATTGCAAAGTATCGCTAACATCTGCAACATGTTGGTCATTTTACTCCCAAATCCTTCAAACATTTTCATGTAAGTAAACCAGCTGATCCACAACTGCTTCCAGGCTGGGCCTGAGCAACTTGGCACAAACTTATGTTCAGAAAGGTTATTTTTTTGTGCTATGCTATTATACTACAATTAGCTTCAGGAGTCCCCATATGATCTGTATTTTAGCATTCAGAATTTTGATTTTCTTTTTTACAGCTACACACACTGTCTTCATAAAAAGAACCTGGTTTAAAATTATTACTTTGTTAGTCTATACACTGTTAAAATGCACTAAAACTCCATTTTATGTTGTCTGTATAAATTAACCTTCTTATCATAAGAAATTGTCTTTCATGTATTAACACTATGAAGTACATGTCATCTTTTACTTACAAATTACAGACTGGTTTACAATGCAGAGTGCTTCAAATCAAAATGGAAGAATCTGGTCTCAAACAAGTTTGTTAAAAAATAACACAGTAAGCCTAAACAGATACAAGGTTTGGATCTTTCACTTTGTTCAGCATATTAAAATGTATTCAGTATATTAAAACAGAATATGTGCTTTCAGTGACTTAGATTAGCAAGATGATCAGAACAACTCTGAAGTGTATTGCATCAGGAATGTACCACCAATGCAGGGATTTTTTTATTCAGGTGTATCTGATCACAGAAAAACGTAAATCTTTACACCTATTTTAAAACCCAACAAACTCTAGCTCCTAAGACTTTATTTACTAAAGCCACTTATCCCTAAACTGCTTGAAAATAACTTGATAAAGCTGATGTTCCAAACAAAGACCACACTTCCTGCTCTCATATGGAATCTGGAACACCATCAATGTTTTGTTCAGCTTGCATAAGTCACAACTGATTGGCCACAGTCCCTGTGGGCATGCCATTTCATCCAGACTGGACGGTTCATTAGTCATAATTACTATAACTGTACAGCAGAGACTGCAGTTTTATCTCATCATACATCTTTGATAAAGCTGCTTCTATTTCTGCTTCATCAGCATGTGAAGTTACATTATTGGAGCTTTTATTTTCCAATCTGTGATTAACATTGGTTGTTCTGCTTATGAAATGCGTACCAAAATTCAAGATAAAATACAAAGTAAGGCCATGACGTGACCA
The DNA here is from genome assembly GCA_002631895.1 of Agapornis roseicollis. Taxonomy (NCBI): domain Eukaryota; kingdom Metazoa; phylum Chordata; class Aves; order Psittaciformes; family Psittacidae; genus Agapornis; species Agapornis roseicollis. The sequence goes on along the minus strand of NDXB01001790.1, from coordinate 34,525 downwards.
CCATTTGAACTTTGTGTTAAAAAGTCATGCAGCAGTTATTGCTACACAGGAAGAATACATTCTGAAATGACAGAGTCGCTAAGAAAATTTAACAAAGAAAATACCAACACCACCGTTTGTAGGAGAATAAGACTGTTGGTTTCTAACACAAACTGTGACACAAGGAAAATCTCTCAGTTCAGTGTGAAGGTTAGACATGAGAAATTTCTGACAACTGCTGGGTCAATCAGCATTTTTCATGTAGCATTTATACAAACTGCAGAAAAGTAAAACCTGCAACATAAAGAACCACAGTGAAAACTGACAGCTAAAGCACTGTACTACAGTTATTAAACAGATGCTAAAACACCTCCACATCTAATAACAAATGTGAACACAACCTTTAACAAAATGCATGTTAAACATATAAAAGCCACACATTAAGGCATTTTCTTGCTGTGGTGCTTGTTGCTGATTTTTACATCTTATTGTGTGATAACTGGAAACACAAAGACTAGTAGTACCATCTGAATGTGCAACGTGTACCCGTGATAGGCCACATAAACAGTCATAATCGACAGTTACATGCAGGCACTGAGGCTGAAAAAATCCCAGAGTAATTAGTGTTGTCTGAATGCAATGACATCTGTTTTCTCATGGTCCTCTAGACTTGTCAGGCCAATAAGATGTATATGAAAAAATATGACAAGCACTGCAAATGCCCTTCTGAAAGGTCTCACTTTGGGAAAAGCTGAAGAAATGACACATGCCACCTCTTTTCTGCCAATATACCTAACAGCCAAAGCATCAAGATTTGAAAACGTCTTTGAGTCATTTTACATTTGACTATAAAAGGTTTATTCAGAACATAGCACTGTGCTTAGGAAAGACTATATTGCAGCAGCTTTTGTTCTTTTGAGAAAGCAAGCTTCATTAACAGAAGAGGAATAAAATGTGGCCGTTTACTTCTGACTAGCATGCTTACATATCTGTGCCATCTCTGCCTTCTATTTTAATTAAAGCAGACAATACTAGGCAGCACATAATGTGAACATGTATATCCGTATATATATTTATTATTAATTTGCTTAACGAGTGAAACAAGAACAGTTTTGCAGTTGTGCTTTCCAGCACTGCAAAAACACTGCAGCCTTTTCATCTGAAGCCCTGAGCTTTTGTTTTAGGATTCACAGCCTTTTTCTTCAATAGTGCCTATCCTCTGATCTTTTTCTGGACTGTAGCACGTTTGAGCATGCGTTTTCTCCAAGAAAGACATTAGTCATCATTAACAGAAGCACTGACACCAAGCCTAAGTGCCTCTCCACAATGACCAAGTGGCAATCATCTTTCTCTTACCCTGTCACTGCTGATTAGGCTTTTCTTTCATGAAAATTTAATTTGTCGCCTTTCTGCAGCTCCTTTTTATGTTTCTGCAACAACACAACATGCCAGCAACACTAAAAATACAGTAGAAGATGCTGTACCAGTTTATAAGAAAAGATAAGATTTAGACTGCCTGGCTGTACTTTTTACCTAGTTTATGGGGGGGGGAGGGAGGGGAAAAGGGGGGCAGGGAGGGAAAAGACCCTGCAAGATGTGGTAAACGAGGAGCTGCTGACAGAGGAAAAACGCCCATTAAATACCAAAGGCCTCAAACAACATAGCACACCCTCAATCCAACGAATAGATTTTTTTCTCCCCTGGAAGACTGCTAGCCAGCCCCTCTTCCAAAGCACTGTTCAATAGGCAACATAACAATATGTGTACGGATTTCTATAACCAATCAATTTTATAGCTGCTTCAAATATACAGGTCCTCAGGTTTTTTAGCTTATACAAATATTTATCAAAGGATTTTGTAATCCAGTGATGAATTTCAACCTCACTTCTTGAGTCTGTGTCAACATTGGTCTTGCAGTTAAAAAGCCAGCCACAAAGAAAATGGCTTTAGCTGCTACAGGCAGATGAAAAAGTTTCAGTCACGTCTGATACTTCGCAGCTATTCAACATACACAGTCTCAGATTCCTGCTCTGTGTAACATTACAAACATTGTTGAACAAGATACCATAGCAATGAGTTATTTTAAGGAAGTTTTTCAAAACATTTACTCTTCTGCTTTATTTCAATTTGTCTAAAGATTTTTTTTTTTAATTATAAACATATGGTATTTTGTTAACATCTGTGCACAGCATAAAACCTGACTGAATTCCAACTTCTGGAAAAATGCAGAAAACTTACATCCCTCAAATAAAGTAACAACATTAGAAAACTTCAGGAGATTAAGATTAAGGTACTTGAGTTCATTTAACTGATTTTCCATACAAGTGTATGTATATATATTAAAAAAAACCAACAACCAACCCAAAACAACAGAACAACCCACCACTTATTACAATTTTTATGTTCTCCCAATATCTTTCAGAATTTAATTAAGTGTAAAGCTAAAATTTGGATCTACCTCTATTAAATTCAGAAACCACAGCTAGTAAAATCCAAGTAATAAAAAACTTTATTCAGCTTCCTAAAGTATTAGTGCTCCACTACTGACCCAAAACAGCACTGACAGAACAGAAACTGTACAGCTAGCACTTTAAATCTATAAGAAAGCTTCAATATCTTTAAATAGTGTCCATATAGGAAATTTAAGAAGAGGAAACTAGGAATTAAGAGTGGATTTTGAATGGCAGACTGTGATTGTCATCCTGCTATGGCAGTATAACCTTGATTAAATGCAGAGCAATACTAAAGTAAAAACAAAACCCTGCCATGGTAACCTAAATTAACTACCAAACCAGACCATGTTTATATAGAAAGCTGGTGTTTTAAGCTATTCTACTTGATCTCAAGAAAAACTTTGACTTTCTAGAGGGCAGAAAATACTATCAAGCTTCCTCGGCCACACATCTACCGTTGTTTTGTTCTCTATGCTCTCCTCTGCCTGACAAGCTGGGAATGCGGATGCTGAGATCCTTGCTCCACATCCATGTCAAGTTCAAGTACAGAAGTTTAGCTCTTTGACTCCCACCCCCACCTCAAGTCACTTGTCAGTAAAAGGTTGGGCGATTTATTGACCACTGCTGGATGCATACTGTCAGGACTGAAGGAAATATGAGAGGGGGCTGTTGCTACTGTTCTGGAGCTCATTGATAATGACATACCTGCCTCTGTCACCCATTACCCATACTACAAACTACTTAGACCTAACTGAAAAATCAATAGCCTACTTGCACTGGTTCCTGTGGCTGCCTCCTTTGATTGTCAGCTCCTGTCTAGGGTCAGCACTTACATGAAAGGGGCTGTGACTGCCTGATGCTTTCAGGACAACCTAACGATATGAAACTAGCCAACAGAACAGTAAATTCTGTCCCCCTGCCCTCCTCATCAATTAGGCTTTGACTAGGCTTGCCTGTAGAAACCTGACCTTTTAAGTTTAGGTGAATATGGAACTAGCTGAACACGCCATTGCCCTCAGCACTGAGCCAGGAAATACACTGACAGGTTAAACAAAACAGAAGGTTGTAACTGTCATAATTTGCATTGCACTTTCACGCCAACAAGGGTGTTATCAGTGGGGGCAAGCCCTGGAACACACAACGCAAGCACCCTAAGTCACTCTCCTCATAAATTTTCAAGTGAAAGGAGATAAAACATAAATTCACAAATGACCGCACATTTCAAGTCCTACTTTCTTTTAAGTTCGCACTCTGGAAACCCCCAAAGTACATATAAACAATTCCCTTTCATAAGTGTGCTAGCACTCAGATGCCAGTTAGAATGAACTTCCAAGATAAGATGATGAATGGGGAAAAGCTACCTGCCTATACCTCTTCAGGCCTTTCATATTAGGCTTATTCTCCACTGCATATTTACATGTTTGAATACTAATCATTATTGGATTATGCACACATACACACACCTGTACTTTGGAGCAGCAGGTAGGCATAAATAATTTAGAAATCCCCAGAGAGCCGCAGCTGAGTAGTATTCACTCATACATCCTGTGTCTTGGAAGTCCATTAGCAACATCTGAATGTCCCTGTGACTACAAGCAAATGATAAATGCTACATTTTAGTGCATCTGCCCTCCTTCAAAGAATATTGACAGCCATGAGGCAAAGAACTAAAGCAAGAAATGTCAGACCCAAAGTAAAGGCTGAACTATATCCTGAAGCTGAATACGATAGCTTTAGTAACTATATATAGCTTTAAAAACCCAACACAACTTAATAGCGGAATGCCTTGCTCCTTCTTTCCTCCAAAATAATTACATAGATTAAAACCAAATGAAAATATTTTTAAAAGCCTCTGCTTAGTGCTCCTTTCTTACACAGAAATTTTCAAGCAATGGCGGTTTCACATCCCCTTTCTTCCATAGCCCTGCCATCCTCAACATAAGCATTACTAGGAAATACAGACAGCATGTGTGATCAAAACAATTTATACCATTTGAACACTCCAGGTTCTTCATGCTGTGGAAGGACGGGCTTTCTCTACAAACTACAATTATTATTATTATTTTTTAACTCTGAGAATGCTAGGAATTTTCAGTGCACTTTATTCGGTGCATACAGTTAAGAACTTTTACTGTAAACATACAAACTACTCCTGGAAATCCCAGACAAGATTCAGAGCAATAATTTACCTGATGCTTTTTACCCTACAGCTGAACTTTTTTAACTCTTGCATGCTTAATATCCTTCCCAGACAAAAGCATGCACTGCCAGATATAAGAATGAGCTCTTACATAAATAAGTGATAGGAAAACTGCTGCAGTTTCATTTTCAAAGTCTAAGATTTGGTTTCAAACTTCTAGACACCATCATAAGCTTTTCTTCTGAACACCTCCTCAATGCATGCCAGTCACTGCATTTAGCTTATTTCAAATGCACTTTCAGAAATCAGTAGTAAGAAAACAGCTAAATTACAGAAACACATAAAAAAATCAATTAAAGCTTCAGATAACATGTTAAACTGCAACAGTATTTGTTATGCTCCAGCACTCAGTTGTTCAAAATATACGTAACATGGAACAAAAGCGGAAAAGACTCCTTGAAAATAAAAGAACTGCATTAAACCACTTTTAACTAAACAGAAGAGCAGTTAGAATTAATATTTTATGCCAAACAAACTACAGAGCAAACACCAGTTAAAAATGGTAGACCTAATTGAGTCTGGATGGACCCCTTTACAGACCTAATGCAATGATTAACTATGCATCTGGTAGCATGTCAAGTCCTTTTTGTGTGCCTATCTGATAGTGAAGTGAAAGGGCATGGACAGTGTCCAGTCCCAGCAAGCAAATCATTTGGAAGCAGTCATAGCCATAGATCAAAGATTTTTCACTCTATCCAAAGTCTATTTAAACCCACCAACCTAGCTCCTTGTTGCAGACAAAACCAGTTAGAAAATAAGAAAGACTCCTTGGGATCCAAAGATAATAAAGGAAGATAGAAGTAGAAAATGAAGAAAAGAAACAGACTGGCAGAACCTTGATTTCCATAGGCCAAGACAGCTGTTTTACATCCTAGTTTTATTTCAGATGCTTAAAGAAAAAGAACAATTTCCATCCCCTTAGATCACTGAATATTATTTCAATTAAACTATGCAGATGGCTTCTATACATTTTTTGAGCCAATACAGTTTCCCCTTCCCAGCTGTGGGAGATGGTACCTTGAACTATTTTGCACACAGGTTTTACCTCATTCATAAGAACTAAAAAGAGTAGCATATTATCATGAAGAAGTTATTTTGAAATAAGATATGCACAGCAAGATATAAAATAGGAATAGCTATGATTTGATTCTCTCATTAGAAATAGCAACAGAACCCCTGCAATGATTTTGTAACTAGCAATACACTATCTTTATGTCAATGTAGTACTTTCAAAGGATGAAAATTTAATACTGTGAAGTACAATACACAGAAAAGTAGAGGGCTCTAACTGTGCATTTAAACTCTGTTATATCAGAATGAGGGAACAATTAGGAGACTGTTCAAACAGGATTTTTCTTCTTATCATTAGTAGTAGTAGTAATAGCAGTAAATTAAAATTTTGATCCAATGTTGAAACAAAATCATCTTAAAAAATGGTGAGGAGAGTGTAAGCAAACAACTCAATATATTCCATGCTGGTCACCAGTGTTATTGAGAAGATTGAGCCACCTCTGTTCCCTCCTCCACACCCATTTCCTTCAGAAATTGCACTCACAGAAACCTACTGAAAGGCTGGAACTTGTACAATGGTTGGTGAGGAGCAAAGAATTTTACATAGCTCTATGCGGTATTTAAGAAAGTCCTTTTTAAAATGTAAGCATATATATGAGAAGCTTGCACTTCTGGAGCTAGAAATGACATTTCTGAAGGGTATAGTTTAGAGAATTCTAAGTTAATTACAAATATGCTTCATCTCGTCTAGCTGCATTAAAGTTTTGAACTTTAAAATAACCATTTAACCAATAAAACCATGCAGGCTATTATTGGCACAATTATTTATGCCTATGCACAGATATGTGAACATCTAAGACAGTAAGAATAGCAATCATCCTGCTGCTGTAAGCAAAGGTTGCAGCCAAATGCCTGGAAATTGATAGTTACTGCATTCCAGAAATTTGACTTTGCTTAGATATCTTCGTAACTTCTGTATTTTCAAAAGAAACGTTGGTTTTGCCTCACAACGTTTTTAAGAACCAGACCAGACATAACCTATGTAGCCCACCTCACATTTTTCTCAAGCAAATAAGTGTTATTGCATTCAACTAGAGGTCAAGGTAACGAAATCTCAGTATGTTAACTAATCTCCTACTTTAAAAAGAAAAAACAAAGGTATTAATGTAATTAATCAATTACTGTGAATGAAGACCAGCCAACACATGCAAATTTGGTTCCTGGATAAAATAGCATGCATCCACCCCAACTGCATCCAAACAGAACAAAAGGCCCACAGGAAGTTTCAATGAGAGAAAAATACTTCAACGTCACTAGAAATGCTCTTTTCTAGTGCACGTGTCCCATTTTCCCTAATTGCTAACTTACTGAACACAAACTTACAAATCAGTATTTAGCACCCAAAACAATCTTACAGCAAATAGATGTCACAGTTATGAGAAGAGAGAAGATGCAACCTTTAGTACAAGATCCAAAGCATTAGAGAAAGCCTTTAGCTGCAGGTTGCTGGTGGCTAAGCACCAGAATATGGACATGTTCACATTTTAAGACACAATAGGAAAGTAAAAATTAGGTACTTAAAGGAGTAATTGGAACCCTGCCCTTTCCTGCTGCAGTAATGAAAGCTAAGGGAGCCTTAGGAACATGTATAAATTAATTACCATACTACTGAATCTTCATGGAAAAAAGTGCAAGATTTATGCAACACTCTTAACAGATGAGATGCATTAATGGCACATGTAGAAATTAAACCATCTTTTCTCCCCCACTGTGTGCTACCAACTAGTTTCAAAAACACAGTCCTTAGAACAAGTCGGAGGATAGTAAAGCCAAACCACAACTTTCAAGAAGAGGTACACGCAATACTATAGAAAGTAAACAGAATTTTATCTGTCAAACTCCCAGCAGCATTTACTGTATTAACCCAGTTCTGCTGTGGAGAAACACAACATGCATTACTGACTCATTTCTTTTCAAATTCATACATTCCCTGCAGCAGTTCAAGCTCCATCAGCAGTGCAGGAATGTATGAAAATGACAGGCAAAGGGCACTAGCTCTTTTCCCATACTGTTCTGCTATAAATGGAAGCAGAGTCCTACAAAGCACTTAAAGCTGAGAATGTCTGAAGACTGATCTCCAGGGAGAAAAAATAAATAAAAACTACGATGTTACGTTCCATGAGCAGACTAATTATTCTGTTTTCCACAAAACTGTTTCCCTTAAATGAAAGGAGAGAGAGAAAACCAACTACTAGACAATAATGAAACACTAGCTGGATCTCATCTACAAAGCTACCATGAACAAAGCGCACACATACACATACATATTTCATAAGGTATTCATAAAAATACTTCTTATTCCTTTTGGGAGCACCTGTTCCTGCATTCACTTTCCCCCCTCAGTGAGAGAAAAGGGGAAGAAGGGCAGATTTGGCAGAAATTCTTTAATAGACTCACATTACTTTGATTAAACTTTGATTTGCTTTTAAAACTAGACCCTGTACCAGTAACACGTTATAGAAAGTTTAAAATACACTACTGAGAATAAAAAAGCTCTGAAATAGCTAATATATGTCATTAACAAGCTGGTTAGGCAAGCAAATGCATGTATGCTATATCACACGCAATACAGTAAGAAACTTGCATGTTTCCTGCAGGAACTCCGAGTTAATTTCCAGATTTCTTCTTCTGCTGGCTTTTAAGGGTTAATACAAATAAATAGGATTCTCGGGGGGAGATGGAACACAAACAAAACGGGCTGCGCGCATTCACTAGTAGCCCTTCGCCGACCTCGCCGGGCGGGAACCCCGTCGCCCGCCCGTGCGCGCCCGGCAGGAGCGCGGAGCTGCCCATAGCACCGGGAGGACGGCCCGGGGGGAGGGGGGGGGGGAGGG
>NDXB01001790.1:0-18415 GCA_002631895.1 Agapornis roseicollis | reverse complement strand
TCTGTAGGAAACCCCCCCCCCCCCCCCCCAAAAAAAAAAGTATCTCCACAGATATTAGAGTCAAACACAGAATTAGAGTCAAACCCAACCAGAATTCCTTCTCACAGTTAAGAAAATAACTGCTACCAAATACTCGAAAACAGAAAATAAAGCAGGCTGAATATATGTTGCATGTTAGTGTCCCCCATAAAAACAGTAACAGGAAGGGTAAGAATTAGTAGCTGTACTCAAATGCCCTAAGTGCTAACCATGGAAAACAAAAATGCAGGTCTGTAAGACTTTTCTCATGCTAATGCAATACAAAGCTGAATCTTTTAGGTGGAAAATACAATACAGCAACGTATCAAACTGTCTTAACATTTTATCTTTATATCCTTTTTACCATTAGATGTTTTTAAAAGACTACTATGGAAGGAGTAAGCATGTCAAAATTTTAAAAGCTATCTCATACTTGAAATGATTTCCAGAATATTAAAAAAAAAATCCCAAAACAACCACAAACCAACTTCAGGATCAAAAGTTAAATCTCATTTATGGTACCACACAAAAATCACAATTCTAGTTAATTACATATATTAAATTCTGCTTCTGAGAATTTGAAAGCATTGTTTTCCGAACTAAATTTATTCCTTGATATGATTTGATACTGCCAGCTTTCAGACCCACTGATGCCATTTTTAATACAGACAAGAGCAATTTACTCAGTAGGAACAAAGAACTGAACCGGCGCTTAACACACAAGGTATTCTCTATAGACAAACAGAAACCCATGACTACTTCCAGTGACTTTTTTCCCCCTTCACAAAGAAATTACCTTGTTTACTATTAAGCAGATACTAAAACCCCAAGAGCCATCACCGTGCTTAAATTGGGATGCAAGAATTATTTACCAATCATGTTGTACTTTTGAAATGTTGCTGTAATACTGTAAATGCTACATATATAAATACTGAAATGCTGTCATACTATAGAAAACATTCAAGTGCAAGCACACAATATACTGCCTTTGAAATAGGAATTTTACCGAAGGTTACTAATTTTAAGCAAAATACTAGTAATCAAGTAACTCAGAGCAAATAAAGTTTGTGAAAATTAGCAAGTCAGTTCAGGAACGTATTTTAAGAGGGCAATCATGCATTCTGCTTAGGCACAATAAATACTAACAGGCCCTGTAAAAGCTGTTATAGAATAATATGATACAGAAGCACTGACGGCTTACAAGTATAGGAAGTTTAGCACTATGCTACACGGACATTATATAAAAATAAGAAAGTAAACCACAGCATTTGGGCTAAAAGCCTCGTTGAACTTTCCACTATTCACACAGGCCTGTGATTCAAGATGTCTTTATTTAAGACGCCTCCCTGGAGCTTTATTTGCAGCAAGCCAATTAACATTCAAGTAGGGTCGAATTGTGGGAGGGGGAAAGAAAGAAGAAGGGAAGGAGGTGCCACCTATGTGAAGCTCAGTAACATATGTGGTCAGTCCCAAACTTATTAAAGCTGGAACACTGTGGGCCAATAGAGGTAAAGGAAGTCAAATGAAGAATTAAAGGTCTCGGTAATTTGTCATCATCTCTCAGAGCTCAGGGTCAATGATCTCTTACCTTTGGGTCGATTTTCTTAAAACTGGGATCTTCTTCATCCACCTCAAAGTAGAGCTCCGAAAGAGTGATGGAAAGAGTGCCTTTCACTACTACTGAGGGGGCCACAAGCTGGGCTGGTGTGCTTAGGGTAACCGGACCTGCCAAACAGTGAAAACACCAGCAATATTCAAAACAGAAAATAGCCTGAGTGCAAATTACTTGCTTTTCAATCCTAGAACATTAAAATAAATAAAGCAAAGAGCATAGCTCTTCCTTAGAAAGCAAACCTCTTTTTGTCCAGGAAAAGAACATATGTAATAGATTTGCAGTGTCTCTCTGCAGCTGAACACTGCAGCAGCTACAATTGCAAACCGATGCACACATTATACGAGCCAGAGCTGGCTTTAGCATGGCAGTATATAGTTTTTACTCAGACATCTTTTCGAGAAACTTCCAGTGTTGCATACCTTCTGTTATACGCAATAGAGAGACTGCACACATGAACACTTAAAATCTTACTGTCAGATATGTTCTTTAGGTACTGGAGAGTCTCAATAGCTTTCCTCAGAGATGAACACAGCAGTCAAGGCTCAAAGTTGTCTAACTTAAGTGTTCCCTCATGGATGCTACGAATCTATTGTGAAGGTTACACAATGTTACGGAGCCTAAAGAAAACTGTTTTAAAGATGCTTTTGATTTCACATTAAATACTGTTCAAGGATTCCACACAATGTTAGTGTAGCTCAGGGACTGTGGGAGTAAACAGCTGGAGGGTTGGTTTCCAACTGAATGAATTTTTATTGGAATAATCACATCTCCACAGGGCTTATCACAGGGACAAATCAGACTACTACTGGAAACAATAGGTTCAGCATAGATCTGACAATGCAGAACCTATTATATAAAATAACACATCCAGAAAGAAAACAGGTTAGGTTTGTCATCCAGCTGATTAAGAGGTAAGGAAATTAAGTTACTTGGCTGCAGTATTATCTGACTTTTGTTAAACAGTGGAAAATCTGAAAGTGACACAGACAATTTTGTTTTAATAAAGCATCTATAAATGAGGTACACACGCTCAGGTAATCAACGTGAGAATAACTGACAAAAAATTCAGATGAATTGTCATTTCCATCGATTGTTAGGAGGGTGATGGTCCTTAATCTCACATCAATCTCAATGTGTGCCACTAGGACAAAAGAAGAGATGCTCTGCTGAGATCAGAGCAGCTTTGCCCTCTATTCCCAATGTACAAATACATTGTGTTTGCAGATGGGCATGCGATAGCTGTGGAACTGCCATGATTTCCCAAAGCTCACCCCTACAAATGGATGAAATAAGCAGCTATGTGTTCTTTTGCTGTCTCCCTTTGCCCTCTGTACATTAGCATGTAATCCAGAGGAGAAATAACATTTTTTCAATCACTCGCAGACATTCAATTACAGGGCTAGCAGACAGCTGCAGAAGCTGGGGCAGCACAGGTCCTGTAGAAGAACCCTGACAATTTCCACTTCATTTCTAACCCACACCACTTTATTAGCGAGGATTACTTCTTAATCCTATTGCCATTGTTGAGATTATATAATTAAACTCCCCTTTCACCTCTATTACAGTATGAATGTATTACTCGAGCCAATGAATGAATAATAGAAGAGAAGGAAACACATAGAAGGCTGTTGAGAAGGAAGCTCGTGGTGGAAAGGGGAAAAAAAGATTCACATACAGAAAATGCCATTGCATTTTTCTCCCATGACTTGATTTTATTTCACTCTTCCTAGGCAGGTTTTATTTTTACATTATGCTGCATTTTTCACTCTGCTTAAAAATAAATAAATAACTAGAATAAAAAGAGTGGAATGCAGCTCAGGGATAAGCAAACTGCCAATGAATAACTGCTTCCAGTAATTTCACTGAATTATCGTATGTAAGATATGCATTGATGTAAGATTACACCGCTAGCTTCTCAGGGAACCAGAATTATCCAAGAAATGGCATTTTTCTCTAAAGTAAAAATACATGGATACCAGCTGAGAAATCAGAACACCGCAGAGAAGTTTGCATTTTCTCTGTAAGCCCCACGTTCCTTAAATGACAATGGAGATGCCTTGTAACTCCCCAGCCGTGAACTGAGGCAGTTACTCTGGGTTTACTTTTTGAACTGTACAGAATGGACTTGCTCCACTCAGACTGCAACATCAGCAAAGGCTGCATGCAACTGAGTGAAATTAATGAAGTTTCAAGATGTGAAATAGTATTTCTTCTTCAGAAGAAAGAAGCGAAGTCTAGTAAGGCTGTGGCCTGTGGAGAAGGGACTTCAAGGACGGAGTGAGAAGGGGTTTGAAACCCAGGGTTTAAACCCAGCAAGTGTACAGATTCTTTAACCAAGTAAATAACCAAGATATACAATTTCACAGACCCAGGAAAAAAATTAGAGCTCTCCAAAGCCTTTAATTACAGAACACTTGCCTAACTGTCTGCTAGGTCTAATGATTTGAGGAGTGTAATGAGGTCAAAAACAAAGCAAGGAAGCTCTTTTCAAGGTAGAGTTACTTTATCTAAAGAAGGTTTCTTAGAAAACAGACAGCTACGGTGAAAGCAAGAAGATATGAAAGCCAGAGAAAGCAAATGTACAACTCTCCTTAAATACACCCTCAGCACCTGAGGTGCACAGAAAATTATCTTAATGACCCAGTTACAGTAAGGAACAATTTATTGGTGTGTATCCCAAACCACGAATCACTGAAGAGCAGGGGAGAGCAGAACTTAAATGGTAAAGAAGCTGAGGAGAAAATTAGATGGTTGAAGTTACCCGTTAAGTTCTCCACTTCTCTTTCCTCCATGAATGACATGATATCATCGTCACCTTCCAAGAGGACCTCACTCTCTGAGTTCTGATTTCCTAAAACTTGACTCTTGATGGACTGTTTTCCTTTAACAAGTATATCCTCATCAGGAGCTGAAATGAAAGAGACACACATTGCTGACAGCTCTCAGAAGCAACAGTAAAAAAAGAAGTGTGATTTTTATTATCTTTCAGGAAGAAAACTGTTTAGGACTAGCTGTGGGGAGTACCTGTCTTAATACTCTAATGTTAGGACACATCTAGTTTTAATCCTATTAAGCCTGCTCAAAATTATCCAGAGCTCTGCTGCCTTTAACTCCAAGTGTTAATGACAGAGGGGGAAAGAATACAACAGACTCTCTTCCCCTGCAACCTCCCTCCCTCCGGACGCTGAGCTCTCCTGCGGGAAGCCGGTCCCGTTTGCCTGCCCTGTTAACCTGACTCAAACCCAGGCTTCAGAGACCAAACCGAGCACGCCCCGGCGGCGGCAGGACGGGGCCCGGCGGGAACCGCGCTCGTTGCCACCGCTCCCTGCGGGACGGCACCGGGGGCAGCGCACAACAGGCCGGCGGCGGCGCAGCTGCGGACACGGGGAGGGAGGGTCCCGGCCGGCACGATGGCACAGGTGAGGTACGCTGCGCCCGGGCAGCGGGAGTGCCCCGGGAGGGGGAAGGTGGGGAGGGAGGTGGGACACGGCACAGGTTGAGCTGCGGCCCCGCTCCTGGCCGTTCCCGTTAGCGACGCGGCCAGCCAGGAACGGTACGCGGGTTCCGTGAGGAGGAAAACGTGGGACAGAAACAGAAAAAGGGGAAAATAATGGAATCTCAGCCACACTGTCACGGTTGTAGGCAGAGAAAAGCGTGCACCTGCTCCCAAAAGGCAGAACGGCATGGTGCCCTGTCCCCGCAAGGGACACGTCTGTGCCCATATGAATTTTCGGAGTGGAAGAGAAGGAAACAAACAGCTCGCTTAACCCAGAGCGCGGGTTTCACGGTAACGGGGCATGGGAAGGTGCCGCAGCCGTGCCTGAGCGCTGCTCACGCACACACACCCCGACAGCAGAGGCCAGCGCTGGGTAAGGGAGTGGCCAGTGCCACCAGGAGTGTTCCCCAGGTCGGCTGGGCACTGTTAGGTAGAAGTCTGTCTTACTTAAATTATAAGCTCAAAGCAGCGTCCGAAAAGAAGGAAAGAAAAAAAAAGAAAAGAAATGATAGGAAAAAAAGAGAAGAGAAGAGAAGAGAAGAGAAGAGAAGAGAAGAGAAGAGAAGAGAAGAGAAGAGAAGAGAAGAGAAGAGAAGAGAAGAGAAGAGAAGAGAAGAGAAGAGAAGAGAAGAGAAGAGAAGAGAAGAGAAGAGAAGAGAAGAGAAGAGAAGAGAAGAGAAGAGAAGAGAAGAGAAGAGAAGAGAAGAGAAGAAGAAAACAGAAAAAGAAAAAGAGAAAGAGAAAGAAAAAGAGAAAGGGAAAGAGAGAAAGAGAAAGGAAAAAAGAAGAAGAAGAAAAAAAAGAGAAAGGAGGAAGAAAAAAGAAAAAGAAAAAAGAAAAAAGGGAAAGGAAAGAAAGAAAAAGACAGAAAAAGGAGGGGGGGGGAAGGAAGGGGACAAAGAAAATGGCAGGGGAAAATGAAGAAGGGGGAAAGAAAAAAAAAGGGGAAAAGAAGAAGGAGGGAAGGGAAAATGAAGGGGGGAAAAAAAGGGAAAAGGAAAGAAGAAAAAAAAAAAGGCAATTGCTCACTGTATATGTAAGTTGCCACTTTCTGCAGTAAAAGCCAAAAAACCAGCAGTGTACGTGTTGTTTTGGGTTATTTTAAGTCAAATAAAAATACTACTTCTTAAAAAACACACTGAGAATGCCCATGGCACAGACGTTATTTGAAAAACATTCACCAAACACATCAGGACCAACTAACTTCAACACATCGCTCACTGCTTCCCCTCATGGCTGCCATACTCGATTTGAAGTTCCACCGGCTTACTTTAAAAATATGTTAATCTGCAAACATTTACAGAAGGCAGCAACTCCCCAGTGGCAGTATATAAAGTTTGGAATTTTTAAGTAAATGTATGCACATAAGTTGCAAATAATAAACTTTTCAATTAAGTGAATACTAAAAAAGAAACACGAACAAAGAAACTGCGCCCAAACCACCAAACACCCCGGGTCTGGTTTAGGCCTTGAGCTTAGGAAAAAACCCAACAACAAAAAAACCCACCCCATCCAAAATAAAGGCAAACAAAAACCTCAAAGAAAATGAAATTTAACTTGCTATACAAAATAAAACGTGATTTCTGCACAATCCTTTCTCCCCAACCCGTAACTGCCACTTGTAAGTAAGCCTTTTAAAAAGAAATTACTGTAAAGCTTTAACTGCATTGCACAAACACAAATTTTACTTTCTTCTAAAACGTGCTCGTGCAAATAATGATAACTCAGATTCTGGAGTTGTTCAATGTGAGCTGAAAACCTTCTTGTCATGGAAAATATGCAGCTGATATTTAGAAAGGT
Source organism: Agapornis roseicollis (assembly GCA_002631895.1). Classification (NCBI taxonomy): domain Eukaryota; kingdom Metazoa; phylum Chordata; class Aves; order Psittaciformes; family Psittacidae; genus Agapornis; species Agapornis roseicollis. Next base: position 11,486 of record NDXB01001790.1, on the reverse strand, counting down.
TTTCCTGTAATTAACTCCCCCTTGAGGATTTTAAGTTAGCAGCAGTAAAATTACCAACAGTATACTAATACACACCACATGCACTGTTACTCAGCGGCCTACCAGCACTCTCTTGAAGATCAAAAAAAGTAAAACAGAACAAAACCATCCCAGGGATAAAGTCAAAGATAATAAATTATTTTCTTTTTTCTTTTTTTTTTAAAAAAAATAAATACAGGGAAACTATATTTGTGGTATCAAACCCCCCATCTGCACTGTACCATTTTTGCTTCCTCTATTACAATCTATTTGTGTTACACCACAGATGCTATTTCAAATTAGCCTTCTACCTATTCTCATTTAACACTGAATTGAGAGCCAGGATCAAAGCTTAGTATAATTAGCTCAACTTGTTCAAATTACTAGTATGTCCTTCAGTCTTTGTTCTCATCTACCAGTAAGAAATAATAAAATCAGTACAGCAGCTTCCAAGCCAAAGATGCCTGGTTAAGGAAAACACATCTTTGTCACCTATTCAGGTTTTCTCTCCCTGATTAATGATATCATGCGGTTTCAAAAATATACATCTTTTGTTTGTAACTGCCTTTTTCTATAAAAGATTTTAGACCATAGTTTAGTCCTTAAGTTAGGTTAGTCTATATTTCTAAATTTTTATTATCTCTTTGTATGTGATATTACCCATCCACATTTCCAGAGATGCATGAATCGTGTGTAGACACACAAGGCACAGGAAGATGCAGAGCCTGTCTACACATCTGTGGATAGCAGCTACTGGAAGGCAATAAGACATCAAGCTCTGAACCAGAATCTGCTTTTTCTGTACTGACTCAAATAAAGCACTACACCTGCAACACACACATGCTCACGTGAATGTCTGTATAGAACTGAGTGTATTCCATATGGATTCACCTATTTTCTGTAGATAAATGCACTTACATAGGTAGGCCATGGTCTAATTCTCTTTCTATATTTACTGATTACATATATGACAGAGCATGGCATCACGTGACATATTCAGTGCCCACGTATAGGCACAGGTATATTACACTGGATCTCAGTCCTAAACCCCTCACTGCCAAGCCTGCCTATTCCTGGCATGACCAGAGCTTATGGCTCCAATCCTGCAGTCTAAACATACATTCACATACACCTTTTGAAGCGCAAGACCTCAAGGTATGGTCTCTGTGTTACACAAGACATAGCAGCCTCCTGGCAGAGTATTCATCTAGCACAGAAATTTCACTATTATAACTCATTAGTGTCATTCCATGCAATCCTTCACAAAACTGCTCTGGAAGACCCAGTTTCTTCAAGTAGCTTTTTGTAAACAGATCTCTGCATCTGCAGAGTCTTCTTTACTCCAGCTAAATCTCTGGAACATTTGGGAGTAAAAATAATAGTTTAGCTTATGTTGCTGAACATGAGCTTAAGGCATACACAGAATGACAGATTATTTTAAATGGTCTACAACTTTAACTTACATGTGAAATACAATTCTTAAAAGCCATCTGAAAAACTAACGTATTGGAAAGCACAACTCAGAACATACTAATTTGTGTGTGTGTGTGTCTGTGTATATATATATGTATATATATATATATATGTATAGATTAATGCCTGGCAAATGATTCAGGAAAAGTAATTCAGGGAAAAGATGTGCCCCTTACTATTGTTTCTTCTTTTATTAAAAAAAGATTCTCCAAAGCCTCTCTCTGCTTCTGGAATGGAAAAAACCAACCACTTTCACCTCAGGATTTTAAAATACTATTTTTAAGGCTTCTTTTTTGTCCCTCAAGTCAAGGCACAGAAAACTGACCAGTTGACTGCAGTACTGCAGGTGATCCGCTGCTAGTTGCTTGCAGTCACAAAGCTCTGAACTCTGCCTCTTGCCTTGATGGTGACACTACAGGCTGTTTAAGTTCCCCTTACCCCAAGTTTCTCACAAATATCAATAAAAACCAAGAAATCACTTGCTAAAAAGCTTGATAAAGGTATTTTCTAGCAGCTAAGGATTCTGTCACGAAATACTGTTTTTGGGGTCAATCTAAAACTGCCAACAGGTTTAAAGTACCCTTTCATTTTTTTCACTTTCACATAAGTATTTTGGTTTAATTTCTCAAGAATGGATAGCAGGGCAAACAGAGAAGAGTTAACTCTTTCTATCCCAAACATTTTCTACCAAACTTCACTGCTAGACTGACTTTGAAAAATAGCCATTTTGGAAGGATTCCCCCCTTCTTGCTTCCCCCCCTTTGAAAAATTACCTAAAGCCTTTTTTTCCCCAAGCAAGTTAATGTGAACTTGGGAATGGCAATTAAATTGTCAGAATTAAAAAATTTGTTTTTAACTAGAAGGTAGCCAGAAGTATAGTCATGGGGCTGGTATTGATTGTCTGAACAGAGAACATTAGTCTTCAGGTATTTATTCTGCCACCTCTGCACCAGAGGTTCTCCTTCAAATCAAATCAATCCCTGGAAAAGATTGGTTCATGCTACTAAGACACATAACTAGGCTGCAACAGAGCTGATTGTTGTTGTTGTTGTTCTCTCTAGATTTTACTGAACAGCATCTAGGCTTCCAATTGTCTCTGAATAATTTTCACAGTTGCAAATTGTGTTTTTTCCTAGGTTGTGAGCTCTCTGGGGTGGAGAATACATCTGGTTTTATTTGAAAGAAAACAAGCAGTTAATAACCTACATCTACTAATGAAAAGTGTACTAAACTCTATGCTTTCAAGTCTGGTTACTGCAACAGTCCTTTTCCATTATTTATGCATTATTTATCACTGTCTTCCTTTTGGCAAAATCCCTTATGCCCAATTTCAGGTTTTGGTTTTGGTCTGGCTTGTTTTGAGAAAAGCTTAAATAGGCAGTAGGGAACCTTTTATTAATTATTGAAAAATGCTTTTGCTTCAGAGACATGTAAAGTTATTTGAAATAGAATAATTCATGCTAAATTATTGATAAGAAATCATAAAATACCATGGCAAACATTCTGCAAACTCTAAGGAGATATTCTTAGAATTTAGAATCGACATCATGAAAGCAGGGCCTGGAAGTATGATTCCAAAAATCTGAAAATAATTGGATTTTATGATCTGAAATTAATATTAAAAGTCTACAAACACAATTCATAAATAGATGGCATGACTGCTCCAATTGACCTTTCTGACATCTGTACCTTGTGAGATGTAAAAACAAAACCACCACACCAAAAAACCCACCCCCCACAAAAACCAATACAAACCCTCACAACCCTTGTATTCCTATACGTTACAGTTTCCAGTTGAACTTGAATTTGTACTTTGGTTATCTGTTTTACGCTTTGCCAGTGGAAGGTCTTGGAGCAAAACAATTGCATGCATACATACACACACTGAGTCAGGCAGATGGCAACTATCTGCATTTTCAGAAATCACATAAAGAAGAATATTCACTGGATAAAGAAACAAGACTGGACGCAGACAACAAAGGCAGTATGCCATTAAATTCAGAATAAAACCACCCTAAGAAATTAAGTGTAATAAAAACAACTAGCTCTATTTAAATTACCAGGATTAGCTACCAGCAATGCCTATTACTTACCTATGAACTAGGGCTACTTTTATTCACTTTTCTTTTGTATTGACAAAAATTGTGCTCATTTTAATTATAAGCTGAGTGTGAGACATAGCCTCTGAAGTGTTGCATGGATTAATGAAAATATCACATTAGTATGAAAGATGAGTAAGCGTGTGCTTACTTACAGAAGAGTTAGTAACAAATATAAATAGGAACTGTTAAGTATTTTGCAGTAAATAGATACTTTTCAGTATTTTGATAAACAGCATAAAGCTTAAATACAAAAATATGAGTAGAATATATAAAACTGCGATGAGATCAATTCAACTTGAAGTACACAAAATATTAAAGGGGGGCAGCTTTTGTTTATCAATCAAGTATTAAACAGAAGGAAACCTTGTGCCCTTAAAGTCCACGGCATAGAAACAACACACAGTCTTTAGAACAAGCCCCAAAGGAAAAAAATGGGTTAATTAATTCTACATCTTGTTCCTCTTTCTATAGTCAGAGATGCAGGGCTCTCCAAACATTACTTTCGGATCACTTTATTGACTATTCTCTGTACGGTCATTTATTTTAGAAGACTGATGTCACATTTGGCATTATATCAGCTGACATATTGTAGACATTTTCTCCCAGAAATGGCTCTTTAAGGCTGAGTGCAAGAGGTTAAGATGCCTGATGGAAACTAACTTTACGACAGTGATGTTCTTCTATATTCATACAACAGTGTTAATAATTTTAAATTAGCATTAAGTTTATGCCACCACATATATGTATGTGTATGCAGCAAATCACAGGCCAAAACAGAAAAAAGACTTAAATTTAAATTATTCTCCTCCATGACATGTACCTTCAAGGTGAAGGGTACTCAGTTTTAATTATAAGCAAAGTATTTTTAAATATAAGAAAGATTTTTCTTCCTTATCGATGAATCTTCACTAGGTCACAAAGACAGACAATTCTAGACTAAACCCCAATGTTCATTTGCTTTGGGTGGTTTTTTGCTTATCTCTTTGGTTTATTATAGAATTCTCGAACTGATTACTGTATCAGTTTTATAAATACATTTCTCCAGAACAGACATAGCCGCATGTAGCTGAGTGATCCCTGATAATAAAATGGGGGAAAAAAAGGATAAAAAATGCAATCACCTTTTTTAAAATCACCAGGTAGAAATCCTCATTGCCATTTGCTGCTTGAGCAATACTTCATGTTTCAGCATTTCTTGCTATTTCTTATATCTCGAATTCTCGCAAAAAAACTTGAGGACTTGAATAAAGGTGTGAATACAGTTCAGCTTCAGAACTGTTATCTTTCTTTTAATGTATCTGTAACGATCCACAGATATGTGCTACGGCTAACTGAAATAACTGCTGTGGATTGTTGAACAGGAAAGACTGTTTTCTGAAGTTACTAAAGTATAAATAGGTAATTTACTACAAGAAAGCTTGTCCATGATTAATGGCAAAATCGCATCCGCTTTTCTTCTGCTTGGCGAGAACTATATTGTAATTATTGTATGCAAAGTATGCACAATGTGCCAGCCCAACTACGATGTAATGAAGAGGCTTATCAAATACCAACATTGCTTACATGAAGTAATGGTCAGTTTATCTTTGTATTGAACGTGCCTGCAACGCAACGACAAAAGCCTCTGGTGTTTGGGACAATTTTCTAGCATCTTATAGGAATGAAGGTCTGGTCTTTACTGCCACATACTGTAACCTGCTGCTATTGGTGAGAAGCAGATTTTACACTGACCATGTTCTCTGGCTGCTTTTAGTGTCGCTTCAGGATGTGTCGATCCAAGGGGGTTACGCACAAATCGTCGCCGGCGCCGCAAGTCATCCTCCCAGTAGTCAAGGCGCCAGAACTCACGAGGACGACTACAATGAAACAGAGGAGCCACATATGTTAGCAATTATCAAACAGCATGGTAGCGCTGAATTTCTGCATAAAGCTCTCCTTGTTTGCGCTGCTTTTGCCTTTTTTCTTTTTAACCTCCCCCCTTTCTGCAATCTTTTACTTAGGTATGTCCTTGAAAATAACAATATCACCTTCCAGTCTAAGGAACTCCTTTCCCTTTTTTCTTGGAAGGTGAAATGAGCACTAAATACATCATTTTGAAATGAATTGCTGACAGTGTGATCAGTTTCCCCACACTCTAGTGGCATGTGCTCCGATTTCAGCCTCATTTCAGCCTCAGCAGGGCACCTTTCTCAGTGACTGCATTTATAAACCAGAATAGGGAAAAGGCTATTATAAATATGGTATAGCATTACCTATATTAATCAAAGTCTGTCCCCCTTCATTTTTCTTCCTAATTTGTGCCTTTTTGCACAAGGTCAGTAAATCATGCCATGAATTCTTGGTCCAGAAAGTGTTAACTTTAATGAATACCTCAGTTACATGGTTATGTATGTGATAATAAAATATTACTCTATTTAGATGTGCAGGAATTTAATTAAAATAATCTCTTAAAATATTCATTACATTTAGCCCCTGAGGCTTAGAACAACACAAGAAAATGCATTTCTTTTCCATTTACTGTTTTTAAATAAACCATTCCAGGAGAGTGAAACAGCAATCTATTTTCAAGCGAATCAGATTGGATTTCTAGTTTATGTAGTTGTGTTTTTACATTTAATTAAAAACTACATGTTATGATGTGTAATAACTGCTATATTGAAGGCATACTTCTAAAAAATTACCCCTAGAAAAGGTTATATCAAATTCATTATTTTCCATTGTACTCTCCAAATATACGTAGATCTTTTTAATATGGTCATATATAAGTGCCAGTTACTATCTTGTTAGATGATCATGAATGAATGCCACTGTAAACCAGTATTTTAGGCTAGAGAATGTACCAAAAAAAGCCAATTTCAGGTATAGTAAATAAACAAATAGAAAATGCCTGAAGCACAGAATAGCTATGATAGCCTGAAAACCTGTATGTCCAAATTAAAAAAAAAACAACCACATATTTTGTTTGTTAAGATAGGAAGTATTAAAACAGTAGATGAAAATGCATACATATATTCAATTTCTGGTCCAGGAGCTAATAGAAAGTATAGCTGTCAACACTGACAAATGAATAGGAACAACTAATTTACAGATCATGGTGTTAAAAATACTTGGCATCGACATTCTTAGTTTTGAGGTCTAAAGACAGAAATGCATTTTACTTAAGGTAAATCAAAGTTTCAAACACACACGGTAACAAAAGCCAGAATTATTTGCATAGCCCTACTCCCCGACACAATCTGCAGAGATAAAAAATTGTGACTGAAAGTCATTTTATAAAAATGGAGTGTGTTTGCATCTACCTTCATTAAAATTCTATGCCTTTTGCTAACACCAAAGAAAAGGCAGTGCAATTCTCCATCTTCCTGATTTCTTACTTTCAGAAAAATACTGAAGTATTGGAATCAAATGCCCGGTGTCTTATTTCACACTTTGTGCTGCAATCATGCTAAAATTCGAATGCTTTGATTATAAAATCCAATGATTTTGGAATACTTAACCAAAGAAAAAATTATAAAACACAGGATGATATGGGTTTATTCAAAGGTCGATTAATAACTTAAAATTCTCCATTAGTGATTACAGAAAAAAGGCAGAACACAGCTGGCTATGTGCATGCCTTTGATAGTCTTACAGCATGGATAGGCACTTCATCATTCTGCCTTCCTATATTTATCTGTTAAAATTATTATCAAATATCAGCCAGGATGCAGTCGTGAATCACAGACTGCTCCTCGTCTTCAGGGGAATGATACAATGAGGGTCTATTCATCAGTATGGCAATCGGCACAAGTAATTAGTTCCCTAGACTGAGATCTCCTACAAAGCTTATTTCAGTCCGCAACACAAACATATGACAATGGAAAGCTAATGGAAGCTGCTAAAATTTGTTAACCTCTTCTGCCATCAATCCTTCTGGTAGTCTACTGTGCTACAGTATTATGCAAAGACGGTAAATTATTAATTTGTCATTCATCTATCTTTCTACAGTTTTGATAGAATTAAGTGATGCCATTCTTCTGGGTAACAATTACAATCATACTGCATTATAAAACTATGCTAGAATTATTAGAAAAATAGGTAACAACGATCAGGCATGAAGTATTATCCTGAAGCATAATATATCTTTAATCCCCTACTTTTATTTTCAGTTTGGCGTACAAAATTTGCATAGGATTCCACCTCTTTCGCCATTGTGCTGATTATTCACAAACAACAAAAACTGGACTGTGTAATTAGGTATTTATAACTACTAGAAAGCACTGTATTATGAGGTTAAAAAACCCCTATTCTCTACACATAGAAAAATATCTAGCAAAAACCTACACAGCCAAAAATAAACACCCATGCTGTCTAATTCTTACAACTGAGCCATTTTTGAGAGCAGCTACTGGGACAAATGCATACTAGTACCAACATAAACCTAAACATATCTATATATATATATCTAAATATATACTCTAGAACAAGTAGCTTACTAGTAGAATCAATGAGCTACTGCAGTCCCATGCCCTAAAGGCAATGCTGTAGCATGCAAACTTTACCTGTACAGCCAGGGGGAGACAGACATAAATACTGCTCTGATTCGGGCAGAACTGGCCACTGGCAGACTGAAGAACCATGAAGTAAAAAAGCCAAGAAAGCAGATGCGGAGCACCAGCTACAGGGAAAATTTGACAACAGAAGTTTCTGGCCTTAAAAGAAAGGCTGCCATATGGACTAAAGGTGCTATATGGACTGGATCAATGAACATAAGTACTTAATTAGCATAAGTGCAACAGCAACATTTCTCAGGGGATTGGAGATTTATGAATTATAAATCATATGATTTGCATGGATTTGTCAGGGTTCCCTCTAACATGATACACACTAATTAGTTCCTTAGTAACAATATTGATTTAATAGAAACAATGCTTTGATATTAAATGTTTTACTCCAATAGCATAACCATTATTTTATTTTTCAAACAGTTCCCCAAACTACCAGGCTACTTGGAACTGAGATAAGCTTTCCTTTCAATTCCTATGTAACTAACTAGACTGTTACAGTTGTACAGAGATGAGACAAAATACAGAATGACCAATCTAACCTGCATTCTCAGGACTTTGAGAGCATTATGCAAAAGAAAATGTCACTGTGCTCAGTGGGAAAAAGGTTTCAATGTCCACATAACTTCATTCCGAGACCAAGAAATCTATTTTTCCTAACAGTTTTAAAGATTAACACAATTGGAAACAAAACATAGTGACAGGTGTGCTAGTTTTATTATGGTGTTATAGCAAAGGAATTTTAGGCATGGGAATTACCTATTGGTCCTCATATCCCTATAGGAGATTTAAACTGAATCTAAGCAATACAACCAGATAATGACAAGAGGACTGAAGAATTATTTCGTGTAATGCTTTATCCATTGTTTATTTCAAGACAGTCCGCTAACTGTATGACCACAGAAAAGAAGCAGTCAGAACAATAGCATGGCTAGGAAAATATAAACCTACAAAAGCAATAGCCTCAGAGGTCTTAAGGCTGTACTTGAGCCACCAGTTAATTGAGAATGGATTTTAGCACACCACAGAAGCACCCATTCAGACCCTTAGATTAGTGAAGTACTAAACAAACAACACAGAAAAGAGAAACAAAGAAAAGGAAGGAAAGAGGAAAGCAGCACAGTGTTACAGAAATTGTCTGCAGAGACAGAGGATGACTAGAGCTCTAAATGACCTCTTCTATCTAGAAGGCTACCTAGCCTTAAAGGCAAGAAAACCTACTGACAAAAAGCAACTGCAACAAGCTTAAAAGCAGATGGAAACTAGATGGTCTATGCCCATGAAAAAATATGTTGTTACAACAACACAGTCTGCTATTATAGTCTTTTCAGAGTCTACTATTTAAAGAGTCCTTGCCCTGCTGCATGGCAATAACATACACTAAACATGGATCTGAAATACTAGTCAATGTGAATTTTGTGCTGCTAGAAATGACTGCACTGGCACATGGGGAAGCAGAGGCTGTTCCCAGGCCACAGAACAAGAACACAAGTGGTGATCATGACATAAGCGTAATACCTCATTCACATATCCTAAACCTATGTGAAAATACCAAGATAGATTTCCAGATGCCATAAACCTTGTTGGAACTCTAACTGTACAGTTAAGTAGGTAAGTCAATTTCCAAACCCAATCAATCCTTGGTCTCTCCACTAAGACCATCAGCAAGGCAATCAATCAGTGATGCCAATTTCTAAGGTGTAAATGCTCAGACACAGACACCTAGGCTAAATTTGTTTCATAGACAACCAAACAGAGTGTAGCAACAACACTTATTCATCAGCAACAACGGTACAGATCTGAAAGGAAAACAAAGAAGCAATTGTATTCGCATTCGATTGTCAATCCAAAGATAAAAGGTGATGTTCTGGGAAGCACTGCAGAAATCTTGATGAAGTACCACTAGCAGACTGCAGGGCATCATGTAACATGAAAGACTGCTTTATCTTGCAAATTGAAATCCATTGCACCTTCATGCAGCTGGATGTCCAGAATATTAACTGAAATCTCTTATATTTTGCACAGCATCATAAAATGCAAGGTGTGTTCCACTGACCTGATAAAAAAACAATTCCAGAAAACAAGTAAAGCATTTTCTGAATCCTTTCAATATTCTTGTAATGAGCTTTCACAAACTCTGATCTAAAAACCCAACTCGTACCAGATTACCTAATTATGATTAGCTACATGTCTCTGATTTGTGATGTGATCAAAATACTTAACACATTTTTGAAAATAAACCACTGAGCTTAAGGATGGTAGAGCAAACACTGAAGATGTAACTTGACAAGCAATTCTCAGCAGCAGTATCAAGTCCAGCTTTTCATGCGGGGATCCCATGCACAGAGATCCCATGCAAGGATTTGTGTTGCCCTGAGGTAAACCTAGAGTACTGATGCAGTATGGAAAATAACTGGGTTTTAGTAACTCAGATTCTTGATCTGATTCCAAAATTTGTCTGTATTACCAAAGCACACAGGAAAAAGTTTGATTAGTACTATGTCAAAGTTGCTGCTGAAGTATTACTTGGCCAGCTACATTCTGTCTCAATGTGTGTATTTCACAGCACTTCACTGACAATGTGTCTACTTCAGAACATTAAAGATTAATTAACTCCTGACAAGTGAATTGAGATCTTTGGAAATGCTACCTATGTTACCTGTATTTTCTTTGATGGGAAAACTAGTTTAAGATCATCTACTCTCCCTCCCTCAGTTGCATTCACATAAGCATCTTAGATTTAAGCTTGGCTAGGGATATGAAAGATAACAGAAATAGATTCTATAGGTATACTGCAAATAAAAGACAGAATAGGAACAACGTAGACCCTCTCCAGAAGCTATCAGGAGACCTGGCTACCCTGGATTTGGAGAAGGCTGAAGTTCTGAATGACTTCTTTGCCTCAGGCTTCAATGGCAAGTGCTCTGACCACACCACACAAGTCTTGGAAGGCAGATGCAGGGACTGTGAGAATGAAGAGCTTGGGCACACTGTAGGAGAGGATCTGGTTCGAGAACATCTTAAGAATCTGAACATGCACAAGTCCATGGGACCTGATGAAATCCATCCACAGGTCCTGAAGGAGCTGGCAAGTGAAGTTGCTAAACCACTGTCCATCATACGTGAGAGATCATGGCAGTCAGGTGAAGTTCCTGACAACTGGGAAAAGGGAAATATAACCCCCATTTTCAAGAAGGGGAAAATGGATGACCCAGGGAATTACAGACCAGTCAGTGTCACCTCTGTGCCTGGCAAAATCCGGTAGCAGATTCTCCTGGCAGGCATGCTGACCAATTTGGTGGCCTTCTATGATGGGGCTATGGAACTAATGGACAGGGGTAGAGCAGTT
>NDXB01001788.1:0-57487 GCA_002631895.1 Agapornis roseicollis | reverse complement strand
GTAGTACATTGCTTCCGCTAAGAAAAAGTGGGCTTTGAGGTAAAATTCACGTTAGGCAGGGAAGAAAGTTTACAGTTCCCTGAAGAGGCTGAAAAACTGCCTGGGACTTGTCTCAAATAAGACAGGAGAACACTTAATGGGGAGGACTGTAAGTGAAATAATTCCTTTTCTTGCTGGGGAGGCTGAAAACTAGCAGTGATAGCAGGAATAACTAGAGCATAGCAAGGTAGCACTGAAGGGAGAAGGGGGAAGGTCTGGAGAAGTGTTATTACTGGATAAAATGAAAGGTTTACCTTTTTTAATTGCCTGTTCTAAATCAGTGGTCCTGGCTACAAGTAGGATACCCTTAGGATTTTGTGATCATAGAGAATTTGTTGATGGGATTGAAAAAAACCTTCAGTTGACTGTAAAGGGGGGTGCTTGTCAATTAGATACAATCTTAGGAGAAGAAATGGGTTATCTTAAATTGACAGAACATACGTCATGGTGAAGCTGTGAAAGTGGCGGCTTTCTGCAGTAGGGGTATTAATGCCAGTGTACAAAGCATAGGTAAGATTCCTGTGAGCTCTATAATATTAAATGCTCTGTACAGTTCTGATACTCCAGTCTGAAGGATGATGAATTCAGACTTGGTCTGGCAATGATACCAGAAAGGGTGGGCTTAGGAACAAATTTGATTTGTTGTGTTTAATGGCACTGGGGCTAAACAGCAGGTAGGAAGAAGGAGCAAGTTCAGCTTGAAAAGAGAAGCAGCGTAGAACCACACTAAGTGTACTTAAGTTTGAGAACTTAAAGCTTTTTACTATCAGAGCAGTGAGATTCTGGAACAAACTTCTGGACAGAACAGTGACAGCCTAAAATGCAACTAATTGTAAGGTTGTACCTCATCACTGTATGTATGAAAAAGAACGCACAATGCCAGTGTTGATTGGATTCAGTGACAGATCATGTGTTCCTAAATGCAACTTGAATGTAATTAATGATTTTCTCTTTATTTTCCATAGGGAAAAGCAGATGGAATACATGACATTGGCTAAAACTTACTTGGAATGTGGAGAACCAAAATTATCACTAAAATGTCTGTTTCAATCAAAGGAGTTCCGGCTTTGTGCAGAGCTGTGTAAAAAGTTAGGAAAGGTATGAAGTCCTCTAAACTATCCTCTCCTTATCCCTTTCCTTTTCCTACAGCCTTTTTCCCCTCTTATTACTCACAGGGCAATAGTATTTTTTAGTGATATGGTAGTAGCTGAATTAAACCAGGTCTTTAGGTGGGCTGCTCGAGGGAAAGCACTTGTCACAGGATGGCCAGAGAGGAATGAAGAGGACAAGGATGCACTTACGCAGTCGAGGTCTATTTCTTTGGCTTTCCTCGAATGTCACCACCAGTCACTTCTGCTTTGCAGTCGAAAGTTAATTAGTGACTGATTTCATGAAACTGTGAAGAGCTAACCTGGTACTTCATCCAGGACTGTGACCATAGTGAAACTTCACTGGTTACAGCCGTCTCCATGGAGTCGTGAGACTTGTAAGGGCTAACAATGATTTTCCAAGTACAGGAGATATTTAACGTTTTTATTTGCAGTGCATTTCTGCTAAAAGGAAGTGAAACGATTGTTCCCAAATAGGTAAAGTTTCAGGAACAAAGTTAGTTCTGCATCCACAACTGTTTTAACTTAATCCTGATGATTCTGAGTAATTTGCAAGTCAACAGAAACATCTGTGGTGGTTTTTAACAACAGGCAGAGCTGGGTGAATTAGAAGTACTTTGGAAATCCTGCATAATACCTTTACTTTACATTCTGGGGGGGTTTTCAGACGCAGGTATTTTGAAGGTTTCAGTTCAGTTTTAGTGATGGCTACTTTAATATGTATTTGATTACATTCAGATACTTTAATTGCATTTTATTAAAGTGTGTTTCTTCATGAGACACCTACGTGATGGAATTAGTAAATTCATTCAATTTGTGTAGTTTTGACTACTTCTGTTTCATTATTGACTTCTGCATTGCAGATGAAAGATGCTGCACTTTACTATCAGAAATGCCAGTGCTACAAAGAGGCATCCGAATGTTATGAACAAATTGAGGAGTTTGATCTGGCAATTAAAATGTATTGTCAGGAAGAACTCTATGAAGAAGCAGCAAAGGCAGTTGAGAGGTATGTCTTCCAAGTTGGTATTGGAATACAATTCCCTTTTCCATTTCCAGATGACACAGTTGGCTCACCTCAGATTGTCACAAGAGTTTTGGCTGGTGACTTTGTTGTGTATGAAATTAAATTCACTTGGTCAGAATTCCACTTGGGTAATGATAACACAGTGGGAGCATCCACTGCATTCTACTGCAGCATTCTACTGCATCCGCAGATGGAGCAGTGACTAGCCTCATTTTCCTGGGATTTTTTTTCCAGTCTCTATTTAGTACTTGTGCAAGTTCTCCTGCAGCCAATCCTCTGAACTAGGTTCTTCTGTTAAATGCAACAAACACATTGACTTGAAGTATTAAACACTTCCCTTTTAAGGCTGAAATAGTAACAATTTAGCTTAGTGCCACCTACTGCTGCTTAGGTAGTATATACCATTAGGTGTATGGTCATTGCAGCGGTCATTGTGGCAAATGAACTATTTGTCTATCAAAATCCATGTAGAGAGCAAAGAACAGTAAGTGAAATGAGCCTCTTGGGCTGCCTGTCTGACGCATTCTTGGTCCCAGTCTCTAAGGTGAACTTTTCCATACCATCTCCCCTGTGCTGGCCTAGGGCAGTTAAGAGCTGCCTCTCACTGTGCTTGATAAACTGATTTTATGAGTATCCCTTTGACAGAACTTTGCATCTGACACCGGCCCTGTGACCTCATTAGCACATTCTTGCATAACGAGTACATTTATTGGCTGCACCTCTCATTAATTCCACCTAAATTACACTTTTAAAGCATATATATATACCAATTAGAATTCTAGCAAGGCCTGTAGTTGTGCACCTTCACTGAGATCCTTTGTGATGTCCTTTTAATAATGACAACTGGTTTTTGAAGGATTAAAGCTTGTTTCATATGTAAAGAGAGTTTGATCGAAAAATTCAAGCATTAAAGGCACCAAATAACCATGTTTTAAATCAGCCTCCCCAAATCATTCCTGCGAATTCATCAGCAAAGGTACCAAAATTTGCACTCCCACATTCGTCATGAAAATATGATAATGAAAGGCTAATGATAATTTACTCACCCATCAGGAGAAAAATTACTCATTCTCAGCATGCAGGAGAAAATAGTCTTGCAAGAATGGCTTAGGGGATATCTTAATAATTTCACTGCAGCCAGTGATAGGAACTGAGTGGTTTAAAGTGCTTGTTTCGAGAGATGCAACCAGGTAGTGGATAAGCAGCACATTATATATGTGTGACAGAATTGAAAGAGTCCTCTAAACTGAGTGGTTTATGTAAATTTTACAGAATGTTATCTATATTAGCCTTGGGGAATTCATTGAAATTTGCATTTATTTCATTCTGGCTTTTGTTCCTGTAAGCAGCCATTCTAGCTTGAGGTTTACTTTAATAAAGAGAAGGTTACCACTAGCAAAATGTGGTTAAAATAATTTGTACAGTGGTTTGACAGTGTGGAGAAAGATTCCCTAATGCTGTAAAAACCTCGTGATCCTCTTTGTACCAGAAGTTACCATGATCTTGCTTCAGACAGCCTTCTGTTGTAACTCGATTTTTTTCAGCAGATCTTTTAAGATGATGTGATTGTTTTTCTTGCATGACAGACATCAGTTAAAATACTTGGCCTTTTGGAAGAAAGAGCTCCTGGGGACAGCTATTTCCTACCATCATAGAATGGTTGAGGTTGGATAAGACCTTCAAGTTTGTTGGGTCCAACTGTTAGGCCATCGCTGCCAAGGCCACCACTAAACCGTGTCCCTAAGTGCCCCATCTACAGGTCTTTTAAATACCTCCAGGGATGGTGACTATTTAATGCTTCAGGGGCTTTTTAAAACTGAAGTGGTTTTTTTTTTTGCCTAGGTTAGTCATCTCTGGTAGTAAATTGATGTATCTGTTATTTCAGATATGAAGAGATGTTGAACACAAAAGGACAGATGGTTTCCAAACTCTCCTGTACGGCAAATCAGTTGTATTTGGAAGCAGCTGCAAAGTACCTGAGTATGAACAGAACGGAGGAGATGATGCGAGTCCTCTCAAAACTGGACGTCGAGGATCAGCTCGAGTTCCTGAAGTCTCGTGGCTGCCTGCACCAAACAGCAGACTTACTGAAAAGGGAAGGTCGAGAGGAGGAAGCTGCCAAGTTAATGAAGCAGCATGGGTTTGCTCTGGAAGCAGCTAACCTCACGGCTATAAAAGAGTTCCGTGCATCTTGTTTGCTTGCTGCAGCTCGTGCCGGTATCACTCGCAGTGTGGAATCAGACCCAGTGGGAATGGAGCTTATCCTTAAAGAAGCCCTTGAACTTTCTGAACAAACTAAGCAGACGTCAGGCATTGCTGAGGCTGTGTTCTTGCAAGGGGTTCTGAAGGGAGACTTCACAAAGCTGAGCAGCGCCTACTGTCAGTTCCTGTCTCTGAATCACGCCGCTGGTGCCGTGGAAGCTCTCTTTGCGTTATCTCGCTGCAGTGTTCCTTGCCAGAACATCCTCTTTATGGCAACACGTGGCTTGATGGCTCTGCTGAATCTGGTCAGGAGTCTGAAGAAAGCAGCCACCAATGCAGAGAAAGATATGGTAAAGTTATGCTTTGCCTACTTTGGGATTGTCCCAACAGGTGACAGTTGTCTGGTGTCCCAAAATGAAGGTGAACCCATTCTAAGGTTTTTGTTAGGCAGACTATGTCTAAAAGAGGCGAAGACAAAAGGTGGCTTCTCCGTAAGCACAGAGGACGTAAAATCAGCTTTGAAGTGGCACTTGTTAAGCAGATTGTGCTCAATCACCCATGAGTTACTGAACAAGCACTACCCTGATATTTGTATGAAGTTCATTGTTGGTTTGAACTGTGAAGATAAAGCCTGTAAGGATTACCATAAGCCCTTGTTGCGCCATGAAGCAAAGACAATAATTCAGTGTAAAATGCACCTGGTGGCAATAAATGGCCTGCTATTGGAAGCTGCGTGTGTTTTCCCTAAAGAGCTACTTAATCAGAGCAAAGGCTTTGCAGACATATTGACTGCTGACAAATATGCATCGTGTAAAGCCCTCCTGGATATGTTTTTTCCTAGCCATTTCCATTTGAGAATACTGTCTGAGAACCCAAAGGCATGCAAAGAAATACTGGAGGTCAGTAGCATTATTTCCAAACCCTGTAGAGCAATGTTGAAGGCATACCTCATGTTTAAGTTTAAAAATGAAGAGACTGCAGCCAGAAGAGAATCGACTGACTTGTGGCTACACATCATGCAGGTCCTCATCTTATCCTCAGGGTATCCTGAGGAGTTTGAGAAACTGCTTTTTAAGGAAGAGGACGATTATAACAAAGAGCTCAACCTTGTTCTGGCAAAGGCAAAAAACTCCCCAAAGGGGAAAGGGCAAGGAGGAAAGGCCAAAGGAATAGAGGGCAGATATGGTATGTTGCTGCCAGACAAAAATGCTGAGAACGGAGGAAGAACACACTTGTGCTTCATTCGCCTCCTTGAAAACTCACTGGAGCAATTCTATGTTCACAAGAACCCGGAAAACTGTAAAAGGTTTTTTTTCCGGTTTATGAATGTCCTGGTCAAGAAGTGCACGAGATACCTGATTCCAAGCATAGGAAACACGGTGATGTTGTTGGAATTCCAGTATATTCTCTGTTGTGCTGTCCTGATGCGTCTCTCCAAGAACATTACTCTCTGCTTTCCAAAGAGCTACATTGCTCTCATTCATTACTGGGAGTTCTTGTTCAAAAGCAAGGACCATAACAAAGAACCTAGAGACACATTTTCTATTATACAGGAGTACAGGCCAAAGGACACCTATGTGGCTGTGCAGAAGTTCATGTTTCATCTCTATTATCTGGCAGAGGTTTTGTGTGGAGTTCATGGAAGGTTCAATGTCCTTCTGGATGCTTTTGAGGACCCTGACTGTATAACTTCAGGGGAGGCTGAGCGGACTGTAGTGCTGTGCTTAGTGATGCTGCTGAATGCTGACAAGGTGCAGAGCTTGAAATACAAATCCCTTTTACACCACCACTTCCCTGAAATCAAGGCAATGCTGAAATCTCAGCACTCTCCCTCTAAAGTGCCTGAAAGGTTGCTGAGGATTGTGGAACAAGTGAGTGATGCTACACAAGTCAGAGAAGTCGCTGTAGGCCTGCAAGAGCTGCTGACAGAGCGAGATGAAGAGTACTTGGTAGACTGCCGATGGAGGTGGGACTCTGCGTACACTCAGGGGCATCCACCCATACGGGGCATCCTGTATGAAAACATAAACCTTGACAGGTTTGTGACCTCTTTGGATAAGACGGAGTATGCTGGTGAGCTAGAAAAGGAGCTTGAAAGGGTTCATTGTCTAGAGGACCAGAAGGATCCCCTGGAAGTCATTGCACTCAGCAAGCAGCAGAAGCAGGAGCAGAAAGCATCTGCTCAGCGCCAGTTGCGTCGTGTGTTCCATATCGTTTATCTGTGTGTGAAGTGGAAGAGGAGGGCCTGCTCCAAAGCTGAGCCTGTTGCAATGGAAGGGGAGGAATTTTTATCAGAGATCTTCAAAAGAGCAGATATCGACCAAACCCAGTGTGACCTCTGCGGGGTCAGGTTTATCCAGAGCAGCGAGAGCTATTTCAGCCGGTCAGAAAGCATGGAGGCAGACACTTCTGAACCTGTGACACCAACAGAGATAAGCAGAGAAGAAAAGCTTCATGCAGAAGGAGATGCAAGTTCTGTGGCCAGTGAGGCTTACATAGAGCACAGAAACACAGAGGAACACAGGAGTAACAGTGCTGCCTACAAATACTACGCTGACTTTTTCAGGAGGAAGATAGATCCAATAATACGTGATGGACTGAAAGTAGTGGAGGCCATTATGGAAAAGAGTTATACCCAAGGCCATTTGGCGTATAAAGAGGGTTCCAACTTATGCCAGAGAAAAATCAAAGAGAATATTAAGAAGATTTCAGATGCAGTAGAGGAAATATATGAGAGAAAAGCCTGGGCTAAAGGTAGGAACTTTGATGTGTTATTTGTGGCCAAACTTCTAGACCTGGCAAGGCTCCATTTGAGGATCTTAATGTGGTCAAGAGGAAGGTTGTCATGGTTTAAACCCAGCCATGCAGCTCATTCACTCACTCAACCCCCCTTTTCTTGCCCTCCCCCTACTCCCAGAGGGATGGGAAGGAGAATCAAAAGAATGCAACTCCCACAGGTTGAGATAAGAACAGTTTAGTAACTAAGGTATAACACAAATCACTGCTGCTGCCACCAATAATAATAATGATAAAGGAATTATAATAATGATAAAGGGAAGAGAATACAGCACCTCACCACCCACCGACAGATAACTTACCTGACCCCACTGATGAAGCACCAACTGACACCTCCTCCAACACCCCAGAGCACTAGCCCTTCCGGGTAACTCCCAGTTACATTCCTGGGCATGGCATGCTGTGGTATGCAATACCCCTTTGGCTCGTTTGGGTCAGGTGTCCTGTCCCTGCTTCCTCCCGGCCTTCCCTCCTCCCTGACAGAGCATGAGACTCACAAAGTCCTTGGTCAGGCTAAACATTCAGTAGTATTAGCTCTGTTTCCAGGCTGCAAGTCAAAACACAGTGCTGCACCAGCTACTAAGAAGGAGAAAAATTGACTGCTACTGCTAAACCCAGGACAAAGGTATTTCAGGTAGCTGAGGAAGAAAGAACTGAGACAGTTGAATATATCAAATATATTCTAACCTCTTCCAAACACAAAGTAGTCCATCAGATAGTACAAGTCAAGTGAATAGAGATGAATTTTAGTAAAGTGAGTTTTACCTACATGAGCAGATGTGCCATGTCCTGTGAATTTATCCAGCTTTACAGCAGTGTGTTACATTAGCCCAGGTAATCTTTGCTTCTTTTTCTACTGTTCTCTACTCATTTTGTTCTGCCAGCCATAGTAATTGGGATATGCAGGGGTAGAGCATATGCAGGGGAGTACATAAAGTCTTTGGGGAAGGATACCTCTGTCTAGTCTGCCATTGGACTTGTAATTTTGCTAGGGCTGAATAGAAGTGGATACTGTGGGCTGTCAGACAGTCAAAGGCAACCCTGATATTCAGTCCAGTAAATTATGATACTCAGGAGACACACTTTTTGAGTATCTTTTTCTCACCCCTATACTTAAGTGTTAGTCTAAGCTTATTTTTGCAAGCAGAATTGAATGACTGAGCAGCTTAGGAGCACAATTGTTTGGAGTATTTGCTGTGGGAAAGTGACATCTTAAATCAAAACATTGTTACTGGCTTTAGTTGTAGAAATCTACCAACCACATCACGTTATCACTTTGCCTGTGATGTCTGACAGGAGTGAAAAGCTGTAATATTTGGTATGTTCATCAGCTCTGATTAGTGAGCCATGGTAAATTTGCACCTAAACGTTAGGTTGTGATCTTCATGTGTAAGCATTACCTTTACTCCTAGTGGAAAGCTTTAACATAGGATGAATTCCATAAAGTTTTGCTTATTATTTAGTTGATTTTCTGCTCAGTGAACCACACTAGTGATGAATGTGATGGATGTAGTAAACTTCATTAAGTAATAGTTGATTTTGTTATGACAGTTGCTTGATGAATGTTACCTTGTTCTTCCACTTGGTGAAAATACATTTACAGCAATTATTTGCCTTTGAGGTTACTTTTGCCTCACTTTATAACAAGCATTTTTCAATGTCCCTAATGGTGCAGTTAAGGAAAGGCTGCAGCATTTTGGGGCAGTGTTTGACTTTGACTTGTGTAATGAAAACCAGGAACTTTAATACCCCCAAAACAGATAAACCAGGATATTGTCAGGAGTTTCAGGTGTACCTTAAAAGGGACGACACAAGGATGCAGAGCTTCTCCTCTGCTAGTGCTAGTGAGGTTAATTGGAATGGGGAGGAATACATCCAGCATCTTAATCCCCACTAGTGAATTTCCTTGCACATGAGATCAGTGGTGAGTAAGACTTCTTGCTTTGCAGCAGCATCACAAAGACAGCTCTGAGTAACTTCGTTTTGTGCTTGGCTTTTACCTGCTGTCCATCTCTTGGCTAGTTCTTACACAGTGTCAATTGTGCTCCATTTCAGCTGAAGAAGCAATAACCAAACACATCAGCAAATTGGTTGCCACCATTGATGAGGCTCATAAGTGGCTGAAGAAAATGGACTCTCATCAGATAAAAGAAGAAGGTATGTTTTCAAATTACACAGGTTTCAGAAAGGTTTTCTATGTAAAAATTAATTACTAGTACAGCAAGTGGCTTGGCAGTCCCTGCTTCCTAGGAGAGCTCTTAAATACTTGTCATATTAAGCCCAATACTTCTTAAACATGATTATATATTATATATGAAGCTGTATTGCGACATAAAGAAGCAATGACAGCTTGGGATACTATCAAGAGGAAAAGGTGTTGGAGTTTTCCATGCTTCATTCCTTTCTTGTTTTTAATACAGGCTTTGTGCATGATAGAGACTTGGAAAATGAAGTGGAAGATGAGAGCAGGGCTTTTGAAGAACTCGTCTATAAAAAACCCTCCAGAAAAAAAGGAAGATGTGGGAAATGGTGATGGGAAACAACGTGCAGGTGGCTGTTCTCTCCTCCTAACAGTCTAGTGTTAGAATTAAGAAGCAAAATAGAGGGATGGAGCCAGAAATGGGAAGAGTCTGAAAAAAAAGAGCAATTTATGCTATTGTGTTTATGTCACTTGTATGCTGTCAGAATAATTACCTATGTGCTGATGATGTGGTTGTTAAGACAAATTTCCTTTCAAACCTCTATGGTAGCTTGAAAGTAGCGAAAAGCCAAAGAAGCAGCAAGTAGGAAGAAATAAGAGCGTTTCTGCCTTACCTCAGGGTATTTTTCCACTCTGTCTTCTTTTCCTTCTTCCCTCTTGCTTTACATCATCATTCTTCTGAGTTGAAACACTCAGAGCAATAGGGTAGTTTCTCTGATTTTAAGAGGTTTTAATCAGTGTTTTTAGGTTACCACTGTAAACCAGCTGTGTTCTGAGTCTTTCTATGTCTGAAAACTCTTGAGTCTTCAGGTGAGATGCTTGCAGTATCTCTCTTCTATTTTTATAGGCAAACCCAGTAATTTCTTAACACATACCTATTTTTGTCAGTGTACATACTTCTAACTGGCTTAGTATGAACCTTACAGATTGTCCTCTATTTCATCAGGTTTTGATATAAACTGTTTCCTGTACATATTGAAATACAGATAATCTGTCTTTAAAAGAATATTAGCATTTTAAGTGTTTTGCAAGGTTTAATTGATAAAAGGCTTTTTTGTAATGCATAATAATGTTTTTATAAAACCTGTAAGATTTTTGGAATTGCTTGAATCTTGTCTTATGTTTTGAATGCTTCCTGAAAGCTGTATGTGACTGCCTGCATCAGTGAGCGCACAGGCTGGGTCCAGAGTATCACGTCATACTGATGCTGGTTTACTTCTGGGAATATAATGGAATATTCTGGTTTGGCCTGGGATAGACTTCATTTTCTTCCTAGTAGCTGGTACAATGCTGTTTGGGATTTAGTATGAGAATTATGCTGATAACACCTCTGTTTTAGTTGTTGCTGAGTGGTGTTTATCCTGATCAAGGACTTTTCAGTCTCTCATGCTCTTCCCAAGAAGCCAGGAGGAAGCACAGCCAGCACAGCTGACCCCAGCTACCCAAAGGGATATTCCATATCATAGAACATCATTTCGGTATAGAAATTGGAAGCAGGGGGTTAACTGGAAGGCACTGAGAGCCCTGAGAAGCTGTGGCTACCCCATCCCTGGCAGTGTTCAAGGCCAGGTTGGACACAGGAACTTGGAGCAGCCTGCTGTAGTGGAAGGTGTCCCTGCAGTGGCAAGGGTTGGAACTGGGTGAGCTTTGAGGTCCCTTCCAACATAAACCAGGCTGGGATTCTATGAAATGGGAACTCTAGTTGGATCTCCAGTCCAATATCAGTACTTAAAGGGTTTATTCCCTTATCATGTTATTCATAAGCAAGCATAAACCATTCTTTTCATGGCAATCTCTTTAGATACTGGTGCTCTGAGTGCATTAATCCTATTGGAAGATATATTTAACAAGAAGGGGTTGTCCAGATACACCCTTGGGAGTAGTTTTGTGTTTGTTTAAAAACCTTTTTCACCCTGGTGGAAGCTCCAGTGTTCTGGCATAGGCAGAGCCTTTGACTCAAAAGGCTTAAGAGCCTTGGTACATGTGAGATGCATACTGCACTGAGACCTTGGAACTGAGTAGTGGTGGCTACAGGCTGTCAAGCCCATCCACCCACTTCTGCCTGTCTAAGCCACGCTGAGTTCAAAAGAATCAAGAAGAAGCTTCAAAATCACAGGAATTGGTGGTTTAAAATCTCTCTCCCCAGTGGTGCAAAGGTGACATCTAAATGAAAAAGAAGACTGAACTATTTGCTGTAGTTGGAAGGTGGGAATGTGCTCTAAAAGATGCTTGATCCTCCTATTAATACAGAGGACTGTGTGGTAGGTGGTGGGGGTAAGTGATGGGTATTTTCCACCTTTTCACCCTTACTCCTCTTAACAGAAATATTTCATAATACTGCCCACTTTGATTCCAGAACACTTCCCTGACAATGAACTGTTCTAAACTGACCCAGCAAAACATTTCACCACTTGCTTTTCTTTAAGTATTTGCTTTCATTCCTAAAGGGAAGCCTTTGGTCTTGGTGCTCACTGAAAACAGGAGGGAAGAAATTCTCTTGTCTCAGTGTAAATAAAACAAAGGTTTTCCTACCAGCGGTCCCCATGACATGATTTGGTCACAGCTAGTTTTGAAGCACCCTTCCCTGTATGAAGGGGGACCACGGGTGTTGCTGCTGAGTTTCTACCATTGCTGTTGGAGCATTGAGTTTTGGTGAAAACCCTCACACCTGCACTTAGTGAGTGTCTCAGCAGGAGAGTGCACTCTATGGGGATGCCCATGGTGTGCAAGGACCCTGGGGAGTGCTTTACTGGGCTAAGGCAGATCATAGAATCACAGAGGGGGTTTGGGCTGGAAGGGACCTTAAAGCTCAGCCAGCTCCAACCCCTGCCACGAGCAGGGACCCCTTCCACTGGAGCAGTTTGCTCCAAGCCCNGAGTGTCTCAGCAGGAGAGTGCACTCTATGGGGATGCCCATGGTGTGCAAGGACCCTGGGGAGTGCTTTACTGGGCTAAGGCAGATCATAGAATCACAGAGGGGGTTTGGGCTGGAAGGGACCTTAAAGCTCAGCCAGCTCCAACCCCTGCCACGAGCAGGGACCCCTTCCACTGGAGCAGTTTGCTCCAAGCCCCTGTGTCCAACCTGGCCTTGAGCACTGCCAGGGATGGGGCAGCCACAGCTTCTCTGGGCACCCTGTGCCAGCTCCTCAGCACCCTCACAGGGAAGAGCTTCTGCCTAAGAGCTCAGCTCAGTCTCCCCTGTTCTGGCAGGTTCAAGCCATTCCCCTTGGCCTGTCCCTACAGGCCCTTGTCCCAAGCCCCTCTCCAGGTTTCCTGCAGCCCCTTTAGGCACTGGAGCTGCTCTAAGGTCTCCCCTTCAGGAGCCTTCTCTTGTCCAGTCTGCCCCAGCCCAGCTCTCTCAGCCTGGCTCCAGAGCAGAGCTGCTCCAGCCCTCGCAGCAGCTCCATGGCCTCCTCTGGACTTCAAGAGAAAGAGCTGCCTCTTCTCTGGATCCTGGTTGGACTCACAGGTAGGTAACACACTGAGCTGCTCAAGCATGTCAAAATGCAGCAGTTCTGGGTCAGTAATACAGGTAAATAGATACTGGGTCAGACCAGAGGTGGTGCTGCCAGGTATCTTGGTATTGGCCAGTTGCTACTATTCCCACCCATTTTCTTCTGAAGCCTCTTCCTTCCCCCGGTCTGCTCAATTACATGGTCAAGTTCAAAGTGACGTGACTTTCAAGGCAAGGAATGCTGTTTCTCAGGCTACCCCTGTGCTGATAAGGCTGCTTCTGCTCTTGTGTCCATCAAATGCAGGTATCAGTATTGCTTAGATAACTCCATCCATTTTTAGAGCTGGGAGATTTCAGGACAACTGGTGCTTTGTGTTCTTGTGTGATGATTCTGTACTGTACGATAATCATTGCTAGGGTGTGTTAGCAGTGGTGGTGTATTTATGTGAACCATGATTACTGGGCACATACAAAGCATTCAAGTACTTGACCAAATTATGCAGAACCACATTTTCCACAGCTCTTACATAAACCATGGTCAGGTTTCCACAAAGATACACTTGGAGCACTTAACAAGGAACTCTTGGCTGGAGACCTGCATAAAGAAGAGAGGCGTCAAGCTGAAGTGAATGAGTAAGTAACAGAAAAAGCTGTCAGCTTCCAAGCTGCTTTGCCTGTCTCTGTAAATAACATGCGTTGGGAACCTCACTTCTTCCTGACCCTGTCGCTCTGAATGCATCTGCTCATCAATCCGATGCTGCTCAGACAAGATCAAACACCGCCTCATGGGAAGGAATTGCCCAATGTTGCATTCAGTTTCTCACCTCACTTTACTTTGGCTGGAGGAGTCTGATGTTTAACAAAGGGGTAAACTTCGAGTGCCATAGGCTGTACCTGTGACATGGGGTATTTATAGCTCCCTGCTCTGCAGCAGTCTGGGTGTAGGGGGAGAGAAAAGACTGATTGCTCTGTGGAATAGTTTTTGTGTTGGGAATAGATTTAATAGATTAAATTGGCTGTTTGTTACTGAAGAGTGAACATGGGTGTGGAGGGGAGCTTGTTGAGCATTTCACCCAGGTTTTGCCTCAATGATAAATGAGGCAATATCTGCCTTTTTCATCTCATTACTCTTGCGCTTTCTCCTCAAGCAGTATCGCAAGCCCAGACCTTGAGATCTGGCCTAGAATCCTGTCTGAACCCAGGTTTTTATAGTCCCTTTAGTTCCATGTGGTGAATGACCTTGTATTCATAAGCACAAGCTTCCCCTGCTCCTCATAGTGCCAGTTCCACAGATATAGAAGTGTTGCACAGTGACTTAAAACCAAAAGATTGCATTGTGTGCTTAATGATTTTTGATGCTTTCTGCCTTTATTTCCTGAGTCATTTAGAGTGTCCTCAGCAAAACCTGATTTCCCTCCCAAGCCAGGAGTGCTTGCCTTACAAAGAGACAGTAATTCCCAAGTGAGCAGTTCTTTCTAGGAGCCAGGTATGAAAGGGAAATACCTATCAGTCATGAAACTTGGGATTAAACCTCAAAACTGGGGAATATGGCTAAGTTGGACTGCTTGCGACAGGGGAAAGAGAATCAGTCTTTAGTGTGGGATATCCCCTGTTCCATTCCATCCCCAAGAGTCGGGGTGGCAGTGATCAGCAGTGAGCACCAATGGGATTTTGGGGCAGCACCTAATGAAGAGCGCTGGAGAAGCCTCTTCTTGCACAGGACGCTAGTGGAGAGGAGATGTCATAGCTCAGCATGAAGCACTTGGGCAGTGGGTGTGTGTGGAGGAGAGAGTGGGATCGCGCTGTAAAAAGTGCTCACATTTTTAGCCAGACAGCACTTGTGCAGCAAATAAAATCCCTCCCTCCGACAGATGGAGGAGAGGGGAGTGGGAGGGAGCTTTGGAAGCGCACGTTGTCATTCCTGCCTCGGCTGCAAGGGAGGGAGCACCAAATACCAGCCGACAACAGAGGGTGGATTAAAAAGTGCATCGAGGAGGGAGAGGCGACTCTCCATGGAGCAGCTTCCATCTGGGACTGTCAGAATGCTGGGCAAACATTAGGCAGCCGAGCTTTGTGATTGCCCAGTGGATGTGTATTGATCATTCCTGTTTAGAGATGGGGAAATACAGCAAGAGAGAGTGCAGGATGAAGGATATTGCTTGTAGGGCTGAAACTGATTCTACCAGCACCTTCTGCTCCCAGTCCCTATATGTTGTTCAGGCTTGGACCAGCTCCCTGGCATTAACATGGATAATCCCATACATGTCTGACCCAGCCTTCCCCTGGAATACACTTCATTCACTTTCCTTAATCAGGATTGATTTACCTGTTGCTTCCATTAGAACCGATGAAACTTAAAGCTCACCTGGAAAATTTTTCATCTGAGAATGGCAGGGAAAGGATCACAAAATGAGAGTATCTGCTTCCACCTGCAAAACCTTACGAATTACCTCAATAGTTGCTTTTAAATGAGAAAAGAAGCATCTCTGACGGTTTCTTGCAATATAAATAAATGAGCTTCCCACATCTCCTCAGGAAAGGGCTGCTGGTTTAAAGCCATGCTTCCATGAAGACACTTGGGTGAGGTATTTAAACATGAGCTCACAGAGATCTGTAAGTTCTGTTGTCCATGCCCTGTGTGTAAGGCTATGAGTGTATCTGCACCCAGCACAAAAATGCCTCAAGACACATTTTAATCTTTACCCATATGGAAAAGGGAAATAAATCTGGTAAAAATCAGATTCATTTCATTGGTATAAAAGGAAACCAAGCAAAACCAAAGTCAGATTCTTCAACTTGACTGTAGGGCAGGCAGGTCTCAATGTGCAAGCTGAGTTCAAGTGGACCTCCTGAACTCCTCTGACTTGCTCACCCAGTAGGAAATCAAAGAAAGGGTGCTCTTTGGGCAGTTCAGCTGGCTGTTGGGTAGCACTGACCTGCTGGTGAAGGCTGCAGGGCACTGAACCTCTTGCTTTCGCTCTCAGGTTCTAGAAAGTGTTTGTTTCTGTGGCTGGGAGGACTGCTGGAGCCAAGGTTCTGGAATGTTGGGCTTCTTGGCTGCTCTTTGTGAGGTGTTCTGGGTGCCTGATGAGGGATCTAAGCCATGGATTCATCTCCTGGGTTTGTGCTTTTTAACGGTGGTATCTCAGACAGACCAGTCCTGTTTGTTCCTGCTGTGCTAAACCAGGCAGCTAAATGCATTCTGTAAGGATCTGGTGTTCATCTTTTAGCTATTTTTATAACTGCAGTTTATTTGTGTCTTCAGTGCTGACTCATAATGTAAGGTATTGCACTGGAGCTGGGAGGGAAATGACCCTGCGTCTTCTACTGCTGCTTTGTAATTTGACTTCTTTGTCCCTTGTTGGGGATCTCTGTCCTACTTTCTGTCACACGTTGGCTGATTGACAGGAAGGCATCAAGAGCCTTGAGCAAAACCGGCATTATAAGCAAAGCTGGAGAATTCTTGTGCTCCATTTAGAAGAAAAGTCTCTTAAGCAGAATGCAAGAGCATGAAGTAACCCATTTCTAGACTAACTTAGGGGTAGATGAACAAAGAAACTCACATGCAAGTTTGATGGTTTATTTTTCTATGTGAATCAACAGAATAAAACAACAGCGGCTTCAAGACAAACAGCTGAGCCCACTGTCAGGAATGTTTCATATTAAAACGCTTTTACAGCCTAACCTGACCATTGCCATGAGAATGTACACTGCAGATCAGACTTGGGTATGAAATACTTGCCAATGACCTGAGTGATGAAAATGTACAAGCTAATTTAGTGTGAGGTATCCTGCCCACGGCAGGGGAGTTGGAACTGGATGGTCTTATGGTCCTTTCCAACCCTAACTATTCCATGGTTCTATGATTGTAATGATGAAACCTTCAAGTGGAGGAGTCCAACCTCCTCTGCTTCCAGGTGTCTTGAAAGACAGAAAGATGGCCACATAGAACTCCTGAGTCAAACAGTTTTAACTCCAAAATAAATGTTTTGCTATTACTTAGAGTATTCCATGTAATTATGTTTAATTGATTAAAGCGTAGGGTTTGCCTCTTATATGTAATTGAAATTTCCATCCAAATTAGCTTAACTCCAATCATGACTAAAAAGGAATCCCCTTAGAAACATGAAACATTATCTGTGTTTTTCTATTAGAATAGTCTAAAAATTCAGTAACCTCATTATATGTTCTGCCGGTTCCCAAAGCAAAAGTACCAGATTTAGTAAACCCACCTCACTTACTTGCAAAACAGCAAGTCTTAATAACTGCTAAAAGCGAGGCTCAATCTCCAGCAAAATAACTAAGTATAACAAATGTGAGATAAGAATAAAGCTACATTTTGAATCAGGATGTGTTCTTTGCTGAACTAAAGCATGTTAAAATTAGCTTTTCCAGGCTTACCCATATGTTACCTTTCTCTTTGAGCTCTTGGAGGCTTTGAGTGCATTTGCTGATAGCTGTGTTTGAGACTTTGATTTTTTCTTTAGCTTTTCTTTCTGGTACCAATTGAGTAATGAACAATTAACAGATGACCTGAAATTATGCGGTGACCTCAAAGGTACATCTTTCTCTCCCTTCTATTTAGTGCAAGCACATTAAGGCAAATGTGTCCAGTAAATGCGTTATGCACTCATATGCAATACTAGATGCTTGGCTCCCCACTGAAATCCAAAATCCTCTGTTCAGAAATATATGCAGTTCATGTAGAGAATAAAACTCTCTGGGCTATGATCCAGTGCAGCCATTACACTGATTTACGATATCAGCTCAAATGTGCAGCTACCTCAAGCCAGGCATATGGAAATAGCAGAGAGAAGGATGAGTCTCTCTCTCTCTGAGGTGCCCTGGTGGTGTCTACATGAGATCCATCCCTCCAAAGTGTTTCCTGAAGTTCCCCCTGAAGACAACACTGAAATGGTGGGAGCATTTGGACACAGAATGGGAGCACAGTCAGCCTCTTCCTTACTCAGGATACTCAGACCAGCCTCTCCCACCTTGAGACTATGACACAAAGCTGAGCTGGAGGCAAGGTTCCCTCTTGGATCTAGCCTTTTCATGCAAACAGTTGTTAAGAGACTTATTGGGTAAGAAAGGGAGGTGGTGCAGGGATCAAGATCTCGCAGCCTAGCAGTGGGGTCACTGGGTGATAAAGCCTGCTCGCCTCTTGATGGGTATGCATTGCACACTAAATACCTTCTGGCTAAAGCAAAGGCACAGAGAGCATTCAGAGGTGGGCAAGAGGAAGGTGAATGCTCAAGAATGGGAATTTGGTTTGGTGAACTGAAGTCTCACTTGTGTGGCTTTAAACTCTTCTTTAAATCTAGCTCTTGGTCACTCCTCTGAGAGCTCAGGAGTGAAAGAGCCAGCACTGCTTGTCTCTCAATACAGGGATACTAATTGTTTCCCTTTGGATTTATGCTATGTCAGTTGAAGCAATACACAGTGAATAAACAAAGCTGTAAGTCATGTGCAGTCATTCCCAACCTACTGGCGTTATTAACAGCACCCACTCCTTGACTTCACAACAGAGAGATTCAGCTTCCCTTTGAATTCTCCCCTGGAAAAGTAGCCATAAAAATCCCAAAGGAGACTCAGGCAGGCTCTGTTCTAAACGAATTGTGATTGAAAGCTGTCAGTATTTACCACAGCGTGATTCTCTCTAAATTGTCCTCCTTTGGAGCGCTCACTGAACATTCAAACCAGATAAGCTGCTAATCTTGCCTCCAGGTATTTCCTATGCCCTTGCACTGATGATGCATGCATTACTGTAACACAGAAATTCGCTGGAGATTTATTCTTTTAAATGTCTAAACCAAGTAAATTCCCATTCCTACCTTAAAAAGAGAAGTTTAGAGCATGAATCTGTTCACATGGTGCTTTTCTTTCCCTTATCAACTGGTTGGAGAGGTAATCTTTGGTTACAGTCTTGATTTTTCAAGTTCAGCTCATGCTTTTACAGCAGGACACGAAGCCCTGAGTAGAGCAAAATAATGAATGCAGCCTCCTTAGATCTCCCAGTGGAAAGGGCAAGGAACAGGAAAGCTGCACCCTTCTCAGAACATACTGTTCAACATACAGTTCTGCACAGACTGCATGCACAGACAGTTCCCCAGCTCCTACTCTGGGCACTGTGTTACGCACTGGACAGTGTCGATGTATGACCAGTGCGCATTGGTACATGTATGACCTATGTATTTAATATGTTTGTATTTGAAAATACCTGAAAATCCAGATAACTCCAGTCAATTACTTGAAGTAGGTGTAATCTGCACAGAGAGCACCCATTTTCTCTTTAAAGAGGGGAGTCTTTGTGTTTGCCCCTAAATGAGCAAAGTTACCTATCAAAGCATCTCATCTGCTTGGTTTCAGCAAAGGGACTAGGAGGTTTTGTAGCTTTAGTTAAAGCTGACTCGCTCTTCTGTTCATCTTTGCTGGCAAAACTCAACAGCTCATTCTGATTACTCCCTGGTACAAAGATGGTGTTTTGAATTGCACCTTCAGTTTTACACAGGTCTAAGGCAGGCCACATTTCAGCAGCAGCTTCACCTAAGGGAAATGCATCACTGGAGTGAGTTTGACACTTACAGTGATCTTTATCACAGGCAGGGAGGATAAAACACTGGCTAACAACCACAATCAAGTTATCATTGTAAACTTCACCCCTTTCTTTACAGAAACCACCAGAGAGCTGCTGTGTTTGTACCTTGCTAAGTAAATGATGACATAGCTGGGAAAATGCAGGACTGTTCATTCAGATTAGCTTACAGACACTATCCACAGGGCTTTACTGATGATGTAAGTTGCCTGGGTAGCAAACTATTGTTCCCAGGCTGTAAGCAAATACTCCACTCAGGCCTGTTCCTAACAAGTGTAGAGGGATTAGAAACCATTTGCTTACTTTGAACAGTTTTGCTTCTGGTTTCTTACCTGAGATTGATTTATGGATCACTTAAAGGAGGAGAAAGTGCTGTTTGCAGGGAGCATTTTTGAAGCGAGCTTATATTTTTGGGTGCCTTATTTTCCAGACAAATACATGGGGTTTGGGGGAGTGGATCTGCAATGGATTTAAGATGGTTTTGAAGAGAACAACCTTTGAAACTGCCACCTGTTTTTCTTTTCTCACCTTTTTACCATAGAGATGCCAAGTCTGGTTATCCTTGGTTTAGACAGAGACTGTGTGGAACATTGGCAAATGAGAGAAGTATTAGTGAAAGGCTGTATTCATCAGTGTCCATAGCAGTAAATAGCATCATCTGTAAGCTTAATACTTCATCCATGATCTGAACGAGCTGGGAGGGGGAATGAGGGATTGTGAACATACCATTTGATGTGTAACATGAATGGGTAGAAGCAGGGAAAGGAGATTGTTTCCTTCTAAAGGAGCTTATTGCTGTGTCTGAAGGACACATAGAAGAGGAAAGGCTATGTTAGGCACATTCCTCTTGGCTGAGTAGCCATGGTTTGGGAGGCCCCTCAACTTCTATGAAGTGAACCATGAAGTGAAGGGCAAAACCAGAAAATAACGGGCTTGCTGACATGTGGCTGTGTGCTGAAACACTATCTCCATCAAAATCCTAATAGAGCACTTGATTGCCTTTTACAGCTTTCTCCTTCACTTGGGTAGAGCTAGATTGCCAGCTATATAGAAGCACTTTCCGCACTTCAGCTTCCCCTTGTGTTCCCTGGGGTTGAGCAAAGTTCATCAGGGCCAGTGGAAAGCCACGTACCTTGTCATGATTTTCTGCCTTGCCCAGTTACGTGCATCTCTTGCACTCTGGTTTTGCAAGGCTAAGTCAGGAAAGCAATGAAACCAATGCATGAAGAGCTCAGAAGCTTGCAAACTGTGTAATGCTGCATATTGGCACAGGAAGCAAAGGGAAGTGCTGCCACAAAAAGGTGGCAAGGCTTTTCAAGTGCTTCCCTGAGGGGTCAAAATGAATGCCATGTGCTCATTGTGCTGTGCTCTTTTAAAACTGACAGCATCTGTGCTGTGGCCCCTGCCTTAAAACCAGTGATATTTAAGCAAATCCTTCTGGTTTCCTATGACTTGTCCTTTGCCTCCAGCTTTTTATCCACCCCTTTGCACATTCTTCCGACTTTAATAATGTCAGCTCCCAACCATGAGCTGTTGCAGCAGCAGCTACTGATGTTAGCCCTGAAAAACAGGACTAATGTGAAACTATCCATGGCTGACTACCCATGTTCAGCTGCCAATTGGTTGTCATCAGCTGCGTATGTAAGGAGCAGTTCCATCCCTGTTGCTTTGCCCTCATGAGAGAATATAATTTGGCTTCTTGTGTGCTTTAAGCTTTATATATAAGAGAGTTACATTTCAAATGCCCACCTTCTTGTCAGTTTTGGTAGAAATTAGGCAGTGGTTTCAAAGTTACTAAGCAAGATTATTGGTCTTTCTTGCTTGGGAATTTAGGCTTGAAGCAGTTTTATTGCATATTTGCCTGCTCCTTCTTCAAGCTGTAAGGCTGACACTTTCAAGATCACTCTTCCTCAATCAGCAGGACTGAATATTCTCTTCTGATAGCACAAACTCTCACATAACTGGAACTAGGGCTTCAAAAAATCACTGCTACATTGTGAGGTGAACTTTAAAAAGAAGAAAACCAAAGTTGCCAGAACAGATTTTCCCATTTCGGCTCTCTTGCTGTTTTGGTGTATTGTCCATCAAATTCCAGTATAAATAACTAATTTTAACCAGGGCTCCCAAAAGTTATGGAGTGGCACCAGTTGTCCTAAGCATTCAGCAAATGAACAGCTGGTGGCTGTTTTTAAACACCATCTTCCTCTAAATATTAGAGGGTGTTTGGCAGTGTAATATTATTATTCATACTCCAGTAATATTGAGCTGAAAGTGGAGCCTGAAGTTGCTATGTTTTCTATCTACATGCTGCAGGAGATAATCCTGTCCCCAGTTCCCTTCTATCCCTTCCCACCAAAATATCATAGCAAAGAGTGGAAGAGGAAGAACTGGCGCCATGGAATGAGGTGCCTTGTGCCTGGCTCCCCAGCAGATCTGTGTTTTCTGTGCTGAGAATAGAGCTCAGTCTCCTTCCTGCCCTTTGGGATCTCTTCCCTGAACTCCCCGGCCATATCACAGGGTCCCAAATAAGTGATTTCCTCTTTGATGTGGTGTTATAAACCTCCAAAATTTTAAGGCAACATTATAAATACTTCATAAAGAGAGGAAACTGTGCAAAACACTTTTGCTGTGTCTTGGCGTATTGCTGGGCAATATTCATTCACTTTCATGCAAGGTTGTTAAAACCCTTATTGAGGCAAGGGCTAAAAAGGGGAGAAAAACCTAATTTGGTTTCAAGGCTTCATCACAGGCTTTTCACACACTCATGAATGGTCAGGAGAATTATATTCCCTATAAATATACTTGTGTTTGCGTTATCTTCAGCATCAATGCAGGAATACTCCATGCTGTTGCCATGCACAGGCTTGGCTTGTCTCTTGGCCTTGTCAATGTGGTACAATATTCTTCCCCACAACATTCTTTTATTTAATAGACTTTTCTCTCTTGTAGGACTTTTCTTTCTTTGTCACTGACTTGCATCCCAAATGGTCTTTATTTCCCTGTTCTTCTGGGCTAAATAGCTAAACGCAGGTTCCTGGGGATATAAAAGGAAGGTTTGTATGAGTCATACAAACAAAAATATGTTAACTTCTTGTGTGGGTTGTAATCCATTAGAAACATTCTCATTCCATATGCTTTAACCTTGTCCTTTTCTCCCTATTATAACTGTCAAACCACAGCTAATGAAAGTGAAATTTTGGACGCGGTTCATGAGACTGGTAGACCTGTGTATCACAAAGCATTTATGTAATTCCAGGTGCAAAGATATGCCACATTACATCATTGCCTCTCAGTATTACTGTGGTGTGAATGGACTCAGTAACTGTCAATCTTTTGGGGGTAAAGGTAGTACAAGTGAAGGTAATCTACATGCTCTACATTCTCCTCCCTATTGGGTCCAAAGCAACAGATAACCTCCTGCTGCAGGAGCTTCATCTTTCTGTGTAAAGACCTGGCTCTTTCCAGCTCTCATGAGGATAAAGTAAGAGCAGGCTGGTCCCATAGCCTGTCTTCCCAGATGGTTTGACCTGCTTGCTGTGATTGCTGAGGAGTCCCACTGAGGTTGCTGCCTGTGTAGGCTTATCCCTTGTGTTCTCCTTGGGGAGAGGTGGTGAAATGCTGAATCCCTGTGTGCCTCAGCTCCCTTTGTGTCATCCATGCTGCTTACAGGGAAGGCCATCAGGAATTCCGCTGTGGTCAGCACTGCAAAAGCACAGGCAAGCAACAAGTTCTGTCCTGGGGAGGAAACAGGAAAATGCTATTGCAAGCAAGCACAAAGCAACCATGATAGTGCCCTGTTTGCTGTCTGCATTTTAACTGCAGTGGAAGGTATTCATGAGCAAGGTGGAAAATACAGATTCCTCATGCCTCTTCCCTAAGAATCATAACCTAAGTCATCTCTTATGATTTAGACTGGATCTTGAGCAAAGGACAGGTTTCAAGTGTTCTTAATGCAGGCACAGAAGATTGGGTGTTTCTTGTGATAATGCTAAAGCCCAAGGTTTGAATTATTTAGGAGGTTTCTCAGATCAAATCTTCATTTCTCAAAGCCCTGCTTTTCCCACCAGCCATAAGCCAGGGCATTGTCTGTGTGACAAGACCTTATTACAAAAGGTAAGCTTTAAGTGAGAATAAATTTAAGGTCTGCTGAAGTCTGACTCAATCCATGAGTCCCTTCTTTTTGCATGTATGAACATGAGAGGCTGTGGCAAAGATGCAGCGGAGGTTGGGCAATTTAGCCCTGTTCACTTTCCTTGTTCCAGCCTTTTCATTCAATACAGCAGTGAGGAGTTGAACTGATCTAGCTGCTGAACACGGGGAGAGAAACACATATTGTCTGTTGAGTTACCTGAAGAGGCACCCAGAAAATCAGTGATGCTTCTCTTACCTTGTCAGCAGCAGCTGCCTTGCTCTGGCAGCACTCAGAAGCCAGGCTTGTTCATTAATACTGACCTGTGTTAGATTAAATGACCTTGAGGTCTCACACTGTTTGCAGTCAAATTCTCTGTTGTCTGGGCCATTACTGGCAGTGCAAATCAGTGTCTCCCATCAGCTAAGGTTCCTATTCACTTTACATGATGCATGAAATAAGCTGATGCGTAGCAAATAGAAGTCTCCACAGCAGGGAGAATGTTCAAAGCATATAAGGAAGGAAGGAAGGGAGCATATATTTAAAGCTATGCTGTCAACTAGGGAATTCAGTTCCTTAAAAATCCACATGTGTGTCTGTAGGTGTCTGAATACCTAAGCTACTTTCAAGAAATGCACCCAGCATCAAATATTGTAATATCAATGGTAAATAAGTCTGGGTTGAAGTCTGGGTTCTATTTCCGTTGGTATTCCTATTTCTATTTCTGTGACTCGCTATGTGACTCTTATTGAGTCTCTCTGTGCCCCAGTCTTCTCACTTGGAATATTTATATAAGCTGCTAAAATAAAATGAAGTTTCTGTACATGAACTGTTTCTTCTCCAGCTCTAAGCTTTGATCTGGTCACCTACTCATGAAGCTCCTACATGCCTTAGACTGGCATGAGATTTCACTGAATTTTGATGACCTTTGAGATACTTGAATGAAAGGCAACATTAATATATTAATATCAATATAATATATATGAAAGACATAATTAATATAATTTATATTAATATATAAAAAGTCTCCTTTGAGAAGCGCATTCCTTTCTGTGAGTCTTCCTAGAAGGCAAGAGTCATAAAGGAATACAAATACCTGTGTATTACTTTAGCACAGGTAAAGCATAAACATGGCATGTCAGGGGCTATCAGGCAGTCATCATTTCTAGTCATTGGATACCAGTGAGTGTCTCTTAAAATAACACATTAGCAGTCTAAAACAAGTCATTAAGAATTATTGCACACCACCAAAACATTGCCATTTATAACACACCTATTATCAATGCCCTTCTCCATTGAAGCTTCTAATTACCTGAATTTGACACTGATTAAATGCATTTATGGCTTAGCAACTGAAATAAGGCAGTATGTTAGAGGAAGATAACACAACTTACCCCATTAAAACTATAGTGGGTTTTTCAGATTTAAATTTGTCCTTTGAATAATGGTTTGGATAATGTCTGTCATCTTTATTTTACTGATGGCTTTTGCTTTCTTTGTGAGGCGGCCTGGAACATTTCCTTCTGGAGTTCCAACAGCAGATGACTGTTACCTACTATTACCTTTATTAAGATTAATTCCCTCATCATTTTCCTCTTGTATTTCATATACTCAAGCCATAGAACATGGGAAAGAAACACATTTTGGAGAGAACTCAGTCTTATTTTTAGTCCTCTGTAAAGGTCAGGAGTCTTGTCTTTATTTCTATATTAGATGCATTGGGTTTCTTTTTTTAAAGGGAGCCATATTAAGTGCTGCCTTATTTACAGTATCAGTGCTTGCAATATCCCAGTGACATGGGGTATTCAGAGTCATCTGAAATGGAGATGTACTTTTCTTTGTAGACTAAGGACAGATTACATTACAGTGCTGGGCTTTGAGACTTTAAACCTAATTTGCCTCCTCAAAGACTGCAGCAAGCTGGAAACTCACTGGATATGAATGACTTCCACATACAAATGACGAGCTAACAGTTTTGTTATTGAAACCACATGAATACAACTGCTACCTTTATGCAGATTTTCTCAATATTCTAGATCATATTTCTGGACATTAGGAAGACAGCTCTTGTCAGACTTTGTGAATAAACTGATTAAGGTTAAAGCAGCTGTTTATTTCTTGTCACCGGGTAATCGTAATGTCTTTTACGTAAAACAGAGGCAAACAAATATAGCTTAGTTGTTCCTCTGCTCTTGCTACTTTTTCCTCACTTGATACAGTAAGTGCATACAGGTGATTTATCATTTTTAACCCAAAGTCTTGTGATGTCGGAAGGGATGGTTATACATGCGGTACAATTTCATAGGTGCACCCTGAAAAAATGTGGGTTCTGTTTTCATGATATTTTCTAAAGAAGGTGACAAGAAGCACTCAAAATGCAACCTTTGTGCATGATCATCTAAAGAGAATAATTCCCCAAGAGTATCAGTAGGATCTTTTGTTCTACAGATCTCCTTTTATATAAGTACAGTCCTTGAAAGCAAGTAGGTGCCACAGAATCCTGGGTCTCAAGGGAAGGGGAAAGGAAGAGAAAGAACAGGTGGTTTCTAAGGCAGAAAGGAATCACTGAGTTTAGGACAAGGTCAAAAGAAGTGAGAGTTTCTTAGTACAGGACGCTGAACATTCATTTCCAGTGGTGTACCAACATCCCTCTTGTCAGCTGTAGGCATATGCAGATACCACTTTCGACCTCTGTGTGCAATACAGAGATGTGTATCTGACAAGTCTCCACTAATTAGTCATTAGCCTGTGGTTTCAGGCTGTGAAATTAAGTGTTGTCACAGGTTTAAAGGCTATTGTTGAGAAGCAAGTCTTGTGGTTCTTGTTTGTGCTTATTAATAAATAGTAAGGAAGTTGCGGATGGTTAAGTAGAGGAATGGGATGGCTGAGATCACCAGCTGGTGGAAAAGTGGATTAAAGGGAAACCAGCTTCACTCGCTGTTTAAAAGAGAGGTGACAGATTTCCAGAGGCAAGTAGGAATGAGATGTCTTCAGACATCTGCATCCACTCTTCATCTGTTCTTCATTCTATGGTAAGAGATGTGAGTACTACCAATTTAGTGTTGGCTTTTGAGTCGTGTTACAGTCTTATTTTGAAGCCAACTGCAGGGAGTAATACCAGATAATCAGGGTTCCTACTTAGCTCTCCTAAGGGTTTTGCATCCGTAGACAGCAAATCCCTTTAATTGGTGTCATTATCCACATTTCACAGGTGGAAAAGGTCGCACAGAGAAATGTGGAATAACCTGACAGAGTCACAGAGACAGGAACCAAATGCAGCACCTTAATTTTTAAGACCGTGTTAAGTCATTGAGATGCCAAGAACTGCAGGAATTAGTTGCAGCATTATTCAAAGAGCATGTGAATGATAGGGTATAGCAGAAGATGTCTTCCACTGACTTCAGTGAAGCTGTGATTTCACATGGACATTGGGTGTGATAGAAGCAGTAGCCTTTTATACCGTACAAGCATATGTGGAGAAAATGACTTTAGTTATGCTCCTCCAGGCAGTTCTTATCCTGAAAACCTATGAAATGAAAATGATAACTGTAGGATTAACAAGCTCTACACAATGGGGTGAGGCAAAAATAGGAAAATAAATGTGGAATTAGAGAGTTTTGGAATTTTAAACAAACTGGAAGGTTTTGGATGGTGCTGCCTGAAAAGTGATGAAATACTCTGGAAGTGAAATCATAGAAGACAAGTCAGTTAAATGGACAAAGCTATCAGTAAATGACAGAAATTAGAGTATAACAGGACTGTTTAGCATGTTCTGTTTTGTCCTGCTTATACAGTTTGAGGACAGAATGATGGAACACTGGCAGTTTAAGTCTGATTTACTACATATCCCTGAACAGTAGATTTTATCCAATTATACCTATGGTAAACCCAACTACTTCCATTGGGATATGGTATATTTTCCACAAAGACATCTTGTTTTATTTGGGGATTTCCGGAGAGTAAAGCACACCTTCCCTCCATCATTTGTGCCAATGATCACTCACTCCCATTGATAACAGTTATAATTTGTATTTCTCCAACTTCAGCTTCAAGGCATTGACTCTATACTATTGTTTTCCTTTACAAGATTAAAGGGCCTTTTAATTCCTGGTGTTTTCGCTATGAAGGTATGTACAAGCTGTTAGCAAACTGCATCTCCTTTGTAGTATGGTGAGCAATGTGACTTCTTGTAATACAATCCTATTCAACCAGCTCTGTGGCTTGATGCATCATTCTCACATCTTTTTCAATGTGCTTCTCCTATGTGTGCCAGTTGTGTAGCCAGCATCCATGGGCAGCCTGGACACTGCAGCATGGGGAAGATAAAAGGAACTCCTCATGCCTCCTTTCCTTCTCACACTTTACAAAGACATTGGGCAAACAGTTGTTCATGTGCCCAGCGTGTGCTTTGTTTATGTCATTTTTAATCCAAGACAAACTGAATGATTTAATTCCCTCAGCATTCTCCTGGAGGAGCTGCAGCATCCTGCCCTGTATCGGCACCAGTGCACCAGCAGGGTCAGGCAGTGATTGTGCCCTGCACTGGGCATTGGTGAGGATGTGCCTTGAATCCTGTGTTCAGTTCTGGGCCCTTCACTACAGGAGAGACATTGAGGTGCTGGAGCAGGGCCAGAGAAGGGCAATAGAGCTGGAGCAGGGCCTGGAGCCCAAGTGTGATGGGGAACGGCTGAGGGACCTAGGGGGTTCAGTCTGGAGAAGGCTCAGGGGGGACCTGATGGCTCCCTACAAGTGCCTGACAGGAGAATGGAGCCAGGTCTGCTCCCAAGGAACAAGGGATGGGACAAGAGGAACTGGCCTCAAGCTGCAGTAGGGGAGGGTTAGATTGGATATTAGGAACAATTCCTTCCCCAGAGGGTGCTCAGGCATTGGAAGAGGCTGCCCAGGGCAGGGCTGCAGTCACAGTCCCTGCAAGTGTTCACACACCGTGGAGATGGTGCCCTCAGTGCCGTGGGGCAGTGGTGGCCTCGGCGGTGTCTGGTTGATGGCTGGATTTGATGATCTTGACGTTTTTCTCCCACTTATCTGATCCTGTGATTTACCAAGTCTGCTTAGCACCGAGGAGCGTCCTCACTGCGGCCGGGTCTCACATCCCATCACCCGCGGCACAGCCGAGGAGTCCATGAAGCCCCCAGCACACAACAACCCCCGGCTGATGGGGACACAGGGACTCCTGCGGGGGAACACGGACGGGGGGCCCGGGGCCCGGCGGGTGATGCCGCCGTGGCTGCCCCGGGCTGGGCGGGCTATGGAGGGGGTGTGACCGCTGGGGTGGCCGCTCCGCGGCGCCGCCTCCCCGCCCGCTCACTGCCCTGGCAGCCGGGAGGCGGCGCGGACGCTCCGCGCCTGCGGTGGGGCGCGGTGCGCGGTGCGGTGCGGTGCGGTGCGGTGCGGTGCGGGCAGCCCNGCTCACTGCCCTGGCAGCCGGGAGGCGGCGCGGACGCTCCGCGCCTGCGGTGGGGCGCGGTGCGGTGCGGGCAGCCCCCGAGCTGAGCCCCGAGCGATGCCGGCTGCCGCGCCACCGCCGCTGCACCCCGCCGCGGGCTCCTGCTGCCCCTATGGCCACTGCGCGGGTAAGTGCCCGTCCCTCGGCACCCCCATCCCTAAAGAGGGCTCATTGGGAGAGAAGAGGGATGTGAGGCGGCTCCGGTGGAGGCGAAACTTCCTGCCCCCCTGTCCTTGCGTGTGTGTGGGTCCGGGCGAGCTTCTGGTGGCGTCTGGGTTTGAGATGCGGGTGGGGATTGAGACGGGGAAAGGAGCGGTTCCCGGTGGGAGAGGGGTTTGGGAGGCTCGGCCGGGCTGTCTGTGCTGTGCTTCCCAGCCCTGCGAGGTACACGAGAGCAAGCTGTGAAGCCCGAGGGTGCAGGCGGTGTTTGTTACTCCGAAAGGCACGCACAGTGTCACTTGCGATATCGATTGAAGGTTAGAAGCAACTTGCGCTCTTAGTGTAGTCGGTGCGAGCGTGGATAGCTTGGAACGGATGCTCGTGTGCTGCTCGGAGAGCACCTATGCTCTGCAAAGAAAGTAAATAGCACCCGATGTAAGGAGCTTAAGGAGTTGCACAGCCGTGTGTTAAACGCACTTAAAGGGGGTGAATTTTCCTTCCCCTGGGAAATTGCTACAGCTGGAGCTAAGCAGAGTACGGGCTGGGACTCAGGGTCCCATGAGGATGCTGGCAGCCAAACCTCTCTGTGGGAAAATGCTGGTTGTGCCCTTATATTCCCTGACTTCTGTAGTTACACTGCTTATGTGTTTGCTCCTATTTAATAGCAGATATTTATAGGAAAACTGTTCCCTAAGTTTTCACTGCACAGCGTTATTTCCTGCCTGCCTTAGGGGGCATTCAGTGCACAGTGTTAGGAGGATTGGGCAGGCGACTGTTTTGGGCTTGATGAGATGGTTTTCAGGTTGTCAGACCCTGGCTGGACACCCTAAACTAAAACTTTTGCTGCGCTCTGTACTGAAAGGTTTCCTTTAAAAACGAACCAACCAACCAGCCCTTTGCAATAGTATAACAGAACTCTGCCTGCCTTCCTTCCTTCCTGAGCATTTGCATTGCAACCTGGGTTGTGCGAGGGGATAATCTTAAGAGTTTATTGCCAAACCTTGCAGTGAATCACACATGCTTTTACTGCTAGCTTTATACAGAAATAGAAATCCATATCTATGCTTGTTTGCATGCAAGTTTGTCTTCCCACCTCGCGGTCTCCTTTTCCTATAGCCACCCTCTTTCCTCTTGACACTTCTTGAGTGGTCGTTGTATTTTTTATATGGTCTAAATGCAGTTTTGAGTCTTTGAAGTGTTGAGAATCAGCAGAGTCCCAAAACAGCCAGCAAGTGAAACCTATTACAGCTACGTGATGTGGTAGGAGTGCAGTTATTATAGCAACTCCGTCATGCTCTTCTCAGGAGGTGGCTGAGTTTTGTGTCTCAGGGAGGCATCCTGCAGCTCCCTGGATAAAATGGATATTGCAGGCTTAGAGTCTCTTTCTTGTAGGGTAATGGGTGTGGTGAAAAGGCATGGCCCTTGCCAGGAGCATCTGTGTAGGATGTTAGGACACATCAGCTGGGA
The DNA here is from genome assembly GCA_002631895.1 of Agapornis roseicollis. Classification (NCBI taxonomy): domain Eukaryota; kingdom Metazoa; phylum Chordata; class Aves; order Psittaciformes; family Psittacidae; genus Agapornis; species Agapornis roseicollis. Next base: position 26,847 of record NDXB01001788.1, on the reverse strand, counting down.
GCTGCTTCTAGCAAATCTCATCTGTGGTTTGTTAACCTGAATTGGTTAATTGGACTTAAACTATCAGCAAAGATAACTTGGTTTTAATTCAAGATATTGGCAGCAGTCCAAGCCTGTGAATTTCAGCTGTGCTAAACTTACCTTGTCTTTACTGTGGGGTTTCTTTTGAGGGCATATTTACACACAAGTTAGTTACCTGGGGTATGCTAAACCCGAGTTTTGACTGTATCTTTACCTGGTAGTGTCACTGTGTGCTTTGTATCTGTCTGCACTGCTGCTTTTTCTATTCATGTTCTGCAGAGCGTCACAGCTTTGGCATCTGTGGGACTTTGAGCATGTGGTGACGAAGGGAAGTTGTGTGGGATTCATTTCCCCATTTCTAAGATTGCTTGGCTTAGTTTGTTTTTTCTTGCAGAAATAGCTATAGTTGTGTAGAAATCAGGGAAGCTGGTGGTCCTTCCTTCTCTTCCAACAGCTCTAGGGTGAATTGGATTGGTTTCTGTCGCTGCTTTTCCTCCTTTCCTTTGAGTCGCTTCCTGACCATTTAACAACATTGGAAATCAGAGTTATATGGATTTTCTTGTAAATATAATTAGCATCAGAACATTATGGTGGCTTTAGCAGCTTCTGTTAGATCAGATCCAGATCTCAGTGAAAGTAATGTGAATCTTTTAACTAGCTTCAGCGCAACTTGGTTGAAAGCTGAAAAAGTAGTAGTTGAAAGAGGTGAACGTGACACTTCACAGTATCCCGTGTTCCAGGTTTTCCTTGTTTTCATGGTATGGGGTCTATCCTTTTGGAGCATGCAGTAGATACTGGAAGCAATGAAAAATAGAGGAAAGGGAGCTACTGCCTTGATTGGCTTTAATGTAAATTTGGAGTTTTGGTAGTGCTTGTAACTTGTCCATCTTACCTAGCAGTAGTTTGTCTTCACTGCAAAGGGAAGTGAGGCTCATTTGCCATCTTCCCTCTGTTGCTGGTATCATTTGCTCAGTCTAATTATTGTACGAATGCAAAACAAGTATTTATGTCAGATATTCTCAGCAGAAGCACTCAGCAATCATTCTGAGAACACCTCTCCCACTCAATCAGTATTGCTAGCCTGCACATACACTCCAGTTTTTCACTTGTCACCCCAAATAGTGGCGTTAATGGAGACGCTGAGAAATGTCTGCTGATGTGAAGATCCTGATCTTTATGCTTGTCATTGTGCTTTTAAGCCCAATTAGCACTGGCTTAGAGTTTTCCTGAGAAACCCATTCTCTTTTATAAGTTCTCCAAACCAAGTTATTTTGCAATGTAGACTTTAATACCTGAGTCTGTTCTGCAAAAGTGATTCTGTAATAATGGGTTGGGAATTCTACATTTACATCCGAGTTCATGTTTCTTCAATGTACTCAATTTCCAAAGAAAACTTTTGGGTAATTGCCCCTGTTTGCAAACCAGATGTAGAATCAGACTCTGGCTGGGTCTTTCCTTTAGTTATGCAACAAGTTTATTGGTAATGAAGGATCTGAAAGCCTAATTAAACCCTCAGTGACACCTCTGCCAGCTCTCTTATTTGCAGTGGGTTTGCTCAGTTGCAACTGATGAGTCATCAAGCTGAGATTTGGGAAGCGATGCAAATAAAATCTCCCACAAGAAGAAACCGAATCCTGCTCCTTTGACTGAGGCAACGTCGGCTAACGGGGTTAAAAAGCAGGGAAAGCTTGCTTTGTGCTGAATCATGAATAATTGATCTGAAATGTATGGTAGTTCAGGAGTCAAGAGCATCAACGTGAAAGCGTACGCTGAGCCTCGAGAAACACACGGAGGACTTCGCCAGATGGGTACTGGCAAATAGCATAGTTGTGTAAGATGTTTTTGTTTCCCTCTGTCAGTTCTGCCCCTCTCCTGAAGGATTATTGATGGAAGGTCCTGGGCTGACAAGCTTGCTTCCCTGGTTGCTGGGGCAGACCCTAGAGCTGTCAAACTGCAGAAGGCAGCCATGGCTGTTCCCAACAAGACGCACAGCCTGTCATCTTTGAAAGAAATGAAACAAATGAGCAGTTTCATAATACCCTTTTTTTGGTTTTATGCAGGGTAACAACTTAAAACTGAGCCTCACACCTCCAAAGGCACTGATTCATTTCACGTGCACTCTTACATTGCGCTGAGTCTTTACAGATTATGCAGCTGTATACTTCTTCAGAGGGCTTTCTTTCTGCTCGCTTTTTGATTTGCTGCCCTTAAAATGTCAGAAGATAATGAAAGTGGGGTTCTGCTCTTAAAAAAAGCCCAGAAGAAGTAAAATCAATGACACTTGTGACTCATTGCAAGACTACATGAAAGCTTTACCTTCATCTGCTGCTCTGGGGGTGATCCAGCTCAGTTGAATGCTGCCACATGGCAATAGCCATCTGTGTTTGCTGTAAATATTTGGATTTTTAATTACAAATGGCTCGATTTAGAAGACTTTAAACCATGCACTGGGGTGGTTGTGGGCCCACAGGGGAGGGAGGTGGGCTTCTGAGAAGGTAGTTTTTGCCCAACCACTGTTGCCAGGTCAGAAAAGGGAGCTTAATGCTGAGAGAGCAAACCAGGCTGCCTTGAAGCAGTCTGGACCCTGCTGTTTCATCCATGGACAAGAGAGGGCCAGGGCAGGCCGCAGGGGGTTCTGAACATGAAGCAAAGTAAAAGGGTTAAGAAAAGAGGCAAGGAAAAGCCCGGGTTTATCTTTGAGGAGAAAGAAGGGAAGGGGGCTGCTAAACGTCATTTATCCCTCATGGTTTTCATACAGTAAATCATGTCAAGTGTTGCTACATGGTGAGAGTCCTACATGCATCTCACTGCAGGATGGCACCCACTGTGGAGCTGGGGTTGACACAGAGATGCCATACATCCTCAGGTGGAAAAATCCAGAGCTTATTGGTCCATAGTGGAGGATCCAGTGTGGGCATCCTGTAGGCTCCTGCCCTCTGCTGAAGTCCAGCCGATTTTCCACCCAGGCTGTCCCTCCTGCCAGTGCTGCTCATCTGCCTGCCTGCCTGCCTTTGAGCTGCTCTGGTACTATTTGCCCTCTAGGATCTCCCATAAACTCAGAGATCTGTGTCCCAAAACTGGCAGTGAAAAGGGAGCAAGAGAAATAGGCAGGGAGAAGAGAGTAGAGCCCCTTTTTCTTTCTTTCTACAATAAAAGACTGGGGGAGAAGGGCAATGGGCAGTTGTGGAGCTGAAAGAATTTGGAGATCTCCAGTTTCCATGATAGAATGCATATTTATTTTATTCTTAAAGTAAAAAGCAGGCATGTTGATGAAAAGTTGTGAAGTCTCCTTGCCTGCCTTTGTGAGGGCAGGGAGTGGGTACAAAGGTGTGTATCTCCCATACTTTTGTACTCTAGAAGAAGCCACTAAGGACATTTACTTTCCTTGCAGCTGATCCTTTGGCACTCACTTAATGGGACCAGACACATTTGGCTGGGAGAACCTTTAGTCCTGTCGGTGACCTGTGGGACAGGAGGAACAGACCTTGGCACANGACCACATGCCCATACTTTTGTACTCTTGAAGAAGCCACTAAGGACATTTACTTTCCTTGCAGCTGATGCTTTGGCACTCACTTAATGGGACCAGACACATTTGGCTGGGAGAACCTTTAGTCCTGTCGGTGACCTGTGGGACAGGAGGAACAGACCTTGGCACACAGCTGACTTTGCAGGGCTCACAGTCAAATTCACACGCAATGTTATGTTTTCCTTTAAGCTTGCTTGATGTGAAAGTGTGAATGGTAATGGACTTGGAATCTCCAGTATGGCTGCAGATGCCTGGTAGGGTAGCAGAAATGATGTTATAGAAATTACACTGATCCCCCCCTCCCTGTGACGGTGTTAAAACTGTTCTTAGGTGATGGTTTTGTTTGTGTTCTGCACCATTAGTTAATGCAGATAAGAATTCTTGCAAATACAGTGATGTTGTTTTTTAATGTAATTTGTATAAAATACACTGTGGTCTTCTAAAAATACTTAGATTGTGCTTATTTCATTTTGTTTAATAATACTTATAATACCACAGGATTTACATTAGTGTTTTATTGCATAGTGTGTTTCATAACTGCCTTACCATCAAATGTATTCTAGCCACATAAAATTTGTTCGATGTTTTTGTTCAATATATTAAAATACTGTATTTCTGTGAGGCCAGGTACTTATAATCTAACATTATTCAGGTTACAAACTCGGGCCTTTATGGCTATTGATTAACAGCACTGTCCCCCAAGCACATGTTCCTGTACATTAATATCTGAACATTAATTACACTATCAGATACTGCTTTTTTCTCCCAGGGTCTCTGGCTCCATCAGTGCACATGATGGACAAAGCTTACCTAATGAGCATCTACTTACTGCTTACCCTGGTTGCTCCTGGCCTTCCAGGCATGCTTTTTGAACCCAGCTGTTAACAGGCTGCTAACTCATGGGCTTTTCTGTCATGGTTATTGCTAGAGCAGCAAACATGGATTGGTATCTCTGTGATACCTCTAAAGACAGCACATGAACTGCATTCAGTGGGAGTCCAGGTCTAAAAAAGAAAGTCAAAAGGACCTTGACTTGGGGAAGAATGTAACTTGAGATGCCTGGGTCCTGACTTTCAGGAGGATCTTTGTGTTGTGTTGTATTAGCACTCTTCCAGTGCATTCTGTTGCAGGTGTGAGCAATGAGCAAGTTTGCAGACCAGGTCTTAGGGTATTGTTTTGGCCACCAGCATGTAATCCTCTCCAAGAAATACAGATTGACTTCTTTGAAACCCTGTGGAATTGGTTGAGAGAAAATTCAGTGCTTGACATTGCCTTATGCAGAGAAACCATTCTTCTTCCTATATTCTTCCTCTGCCCACTTCTCAGCTCTCCAAGTTATAGATTTTTTTTATGGCACAGTCCTGATTCCAATTTATCTGTAAAAGAGGCTTCACTGTACCTTGGTGTAGACACAAGAAAAACTTTATGCACTTCTGAACTACCTTGTATGCAGGGAGGAATTGAATTCAAGTCATGCTGATAACTTCTGATTTTGTCTTGTCTGGATGATGACCTTGGTGATGTTCTGCAATAGTCACCTATTCATGTGCGTGTAGCTTTTCTTGCTCTTAAAAAAAAATCAAGGTGAACTGATAGGGAGATGACAAGATCAAGCAGGTTTCCTTTATGAAGAATAGCAAAGAAGCAGACCATGGAATGGTAGATTCAACTTGGTTGGAAAAGACCTTTAAGATCACCAAGTCCAACCATCCCCAGCCCTGCCAAGGCCACCACTAACCCATGGCACTGAGGCCTCGTCCCCATGGTGTGTGAACACTTGCAGGGATGGTAACTGCAGCCCTGCCCTGGGCAGCCTGTTCCAATGCCTGAGCACCCTCTGGGGAAGGAATTGTTCCTAATATCCAATTTAACCCTCCCCTACTGCAGCTTGAGGCTGTTAACTCTGTGTGAATCTTTGGAGCTGAAACTATCAAGGACTGTCCTGCTATGCTCATCACTGTCTCATTCCAGACCTCATGAAATTTGACTACTCAGGATTTTATCTGATGCAGTCTGACTGCCTTTTTTTGTTGCTGAAATAACCAGTCCTGACTCAACCAAAACATTTCAACCAAAAAACCTGGATAGGGGCTTGGGACAAGGGCCTGTAGGGACAGGCCAAGAGGAATGGCTTGAACCTGCCAGAACAGGGGAGACTGAGATGAGCTCTCAGGCAGAAGCTGTTCCCCGTGAGGGTGCTGAGGCGCTGGCCCAGGGTGCCCACAGAAGCTGTCGCTGCCCCATCCCTGGCAGTGTTCAAGGCCAGGTTGGACAGAGGGGCTTGGAGCAAGCTGCTCCAGTGGAAGGGGTCCCTGCTCGTGGCAGGGGTTGGAGCTGGCTGAGCTTTAAGGTCCCTTCAACACAAACCACTCTATGAAGATCTGCACAGTAAACACTGTAAAGCATGGCAGGAGGCACAGATGAGCAGCAGGGAAGGAAGGTGAGGGTCCTACAGCTCTTGAGAGAGAAGTTCACCAGTGCTGTTTTCCAACAGTAGCGCTGTAAATAATGCTCATGCAAAATTTACTTGCTGTAAAAGGATGCCTGTGATCATATTTTGTTTCCATGTAAGTAGAGGACTCAGACTGCATCCTGATGCACACTGGTAACCCTGTGTGTGAACTACACACTTGGCTGCTCTGAGTTAAAGGCCAGATGTGTTCTTCACCCTCAACTTTAAGATACTTGTTGATAACTTTGGCATGAATTTAGTGGTTTGGGTTCCAATTAAGGTTATTTTTATTCCCTGTGGTTATTATTTTCCATGCCCTTAGCAGAAATTGCTGGGGCTAAGGAAAAACAAGACAGTTTTAGTTCCCTTCTTTCCCTTCCCTTTTGAAACAGTGTTCTGTACAGGCACCAATATGTAAAGAAACTTCCCAAACGCACAGTTTCTGTCATGTGCAACTTTAGTTGCCTGAAGAATGCTGCTGATGTTCTAGGGAGTTCTCACACTTACTTTTGCAAGTGGAGGCTTTCTTATTGATCTAAGGTCCTCTAAGGAAATTGCAGGGCTTAAATAACACCACCTTATTCACAGAAAGCAGTGCCATAACTAGATCCTATTTTGGTGTTGCCTTCTGGCTTCAATTGTGTGGGAATGCTCCTTGTAAAAGTTTAATTCCACTGCAACCTGTGACTTGATAGCAGAATCGGCTGCTGGATAAACCAGTCAGTTAATTACTGCGCCTGCGATCCCACATAGGAGAGGCAAGGAGGAATGCAGGATGAGCAGCAGTGGTTTAATGAATGAACAGAGACTGAGCAAGGGAAGGAGAAGTTTTGAAGGACAAATGGCAGCAGTCCAGTTTTGATTGCCAGAATAGGTCACCTCTGGGAAACCCTGGTTATTCTGGTGGTGTAGGGGGAATAGCGAGGCAAGTCCCTCACTATGAAGATGAGGATTGGTTGAAGCTCTGTATGCACACCTCATTTAGAGCTGAAGTCTTCTCAGTTCCCTTTATTTTACTCCAGGTCCAGATAATAAGCCAAACCTCACAAGGAGAGGTCTTCTTTTGCTGTTTCCCTGCTATGCCTTCCTCTCCCCAGCACAGTGGGACTGATTGTGACTATCACACGATCACACATAGTTTGTGAACTGGCTTTTAAAAATGAGCCACCAAAGCTGTCCTTCCTGCAGCAACCGTTTTCTCTCCAAGGTCCACTGATGCTCTGGTCAGTAGATGCTAAACTTTGTGTTCCTGCTCCCGTTTGAGCCCCCAGATCCCTGATTGTCCCATCCTTCCTGCTTCCTAGGGACTTGGTGTGATTGTTTACCTCATAAGACCATCACGTCTTTACCATCTGGAGCTCTATATCACTATGTAAATCCCAGTTTTATTTTGTTTGGGTGCCCAAGTGCGCAGCTTAGATGGCATAAATGATGCCCTTGAACAGCTCTGCTGTGGCTGCCCCATCCTTGGCAGTGTTCAAGGCCAGGTTGGACACAGGGGCTTGGAGCAAGCTGCTCCAGTGGAAGGGGTCCCAGCTCGTGGCAGGGGTTGGAGCTGGGTGAGCTTCAAGCTCCCTTCACCTCAAACCATTCTATGATTAGCTTTCAGTAAGACAGTAAAAGAATAAACACATTTTATCCTCTGATGTATCATTTGCTAGGACTTAGACTCATTGAAGTGTGTTTCTGATCCCACCTCCCTCTCCCACTTGTATATAAATATGGAAGCAACATTTTGAAGCAATGTAAATTGTAGCTGGAGCATTTGTGTATGTGTGTGACCTTTGAAGGCTTTCGAGAAATGCTTGTTACTGCTTTAAGGGTGTGCACTTTCCTGACAGATTGAGTCTTGCTTGATGGGGATCGGTTCAATTAAATATAGCATAAGTGGAAAATAACACAAACCCTATGTAATATATAGTCATTGTGGCCACCACTTTAATAGGAATTGACACTTCCCCTTTCTCAGCTAAAGGAGATTCCTTTCCACATGGATTTAAGTATTCATGTAACTTCCTCTTTCATCTTAGAAAAATATACAATATTGTTATTATTATTCCTAAAACGATTACATATTATGGCTTTTGTCAGACTTTCTTTTTGGTTAGGAATTTAGCCAGTTTAAAAAGGACAAAAGCACGTTCCTGTATCGTTCTTAATAATGACACAAAACTGCTCTTATTTCATCAATTATAGAATTAATGACTAAATTTGGTTTCTGTTTAAAGCTTAGCCCATTTAATAAAGAAAAAACCCATAATTGACATTTGGGTAATTGAAACCATCAGCAGTGCAGCCAGACACTTGAGATGAGTGGTTTATAGCAAGGTGTGTTAATGGCTGGGAGAAACATAATCCCTGCGAGAAGTCATTATTAGTGCAGCATAGGTTTTATGTAGTATCAAGATTGTGAGCAGTACAAATGTCATGTGCTGTTCCAGTAAGCAAGATGGTGCTTTGGTGACAGTACCTGGAAATGTTGATTAAATTCAGGGCTTCAGTAGTTCCTGGTAACCAGGAATGTTCTGGAGTTGATTCCGATTTCAGAGGACTATTATTAATCTAAATATGTTTATACCACCTCATTTACAGTAGGCTTTATTCTGGATAGAATGTAAATATCTGCAGCAGAATCACTAGCACACACGTAATCATCTTTTGATAACAAGGAGCTCATCCTCAAAAAACAGAATGAAGACAGAAATAACTTGTACAACCACAAAGTATTAGTCACATGTGGCTTTTATATAATGCTTACGTCTTCAATCCCTGTGCTGGCAGTTGGGCTTCTTCGTAATATTTATTTGGAGAGAAGTATCTCTCTTACTTGGCAGAGGGAATAAAATGAAGCCAAGAGTTAAAGGGCATACTGAGGGCACACAGTGCTTAACTGGAGAGAGTATTGCAACTAAGAAGCATCCATCATAGAATCACAGACTGCTTTGTGTTGGAAGGGACGTGAAACCTCCCACAGCTTCTCTGGGCACCCTGTGCCAGAGCCTCAGCACCCTCACAGGGAAGAACTTCTGCCTAAGAGCTCAGCTCAGTCTCCCCTGTTCTGGCAGGTTCAAGCCATTTGCCCCCAAGCCAAGCCCCTCTCCAGGTTTCCTGCAGCCCCTTTAGGCACTGGAGCTGCTCTCAGGTCCCCCCTAGCCTTCTCTNTCAAGCCATTTGCCCTTGTCCCAAGCCCCTCTCCAGGTTTCCTGCAGCCCCTTTAGGCACTGGAGCTGCTCTCAGGTCCCCCCTTCAGGAGCCTTCTCTTGTCCAGGCTGCCCCAGCCCAGCTCTCTCAGCCTGACCCCAGAGCAGAGCTGCTCCAGCCCTTGCAGCATCTCTCTGGGCTTATTTGAGCAGGTCCACATCCTCGTTGTGTTAGAGGTCCCAGAGCTGGATGCCATACACAGAGCAAAGCCAGAAGCAGAATGGAAGCCTGTAGTGGTGTCTCCTTATGTGTTTTCTCTGCTCAGCCACTGGACTTTCGGATGCGCTGTTTTGGCAGCAGCTTGAGTGAATGCTGCAACATTTGTTATGTTTTCCCTCCTGTTTGTTTTTCTAGGGGAGGAGGTGTATTTCCTCTTCATTCTATTATGCCTTGGTGAAAAGGACAAATAAAACTGCATAGCTTGAAATACTGAAAATAGCTTTTCAGCTGCTGAAATCCAAACTGTAGTAGGCTTAAGCTTGTCAGAATGCTTGGACCGGTATGTGTTAAGCCTAGTGCCCAGGGGAAGGCTCATATGTGCAGATTCTCCTTTGTGGCTTTGTCCATGGCACTGTGACTATGTAATCATAGGAATGTAGGAAAATGGGTGGGATGCTCTGGGAGATAAGCTGTTTGTGACAGGAATTACCCAATTCTAGCTGATTTCTTTTGTCTTGGTCCTGTTCATACCTATTGAATGTTTGTTCCTAACTGAACTACGAGACTGTTAAATGGAGTTGGAAGCACTCTCTGATCTCAACCTGAAAGTTTATTTCTCAAGGCTGAAAAGAACTGCATTGTAATCAAGTTTTAATCTTAATAAATACAAGAAATTGGAGGATTTAAGGGGACTTTTTTATTCTTACCTTATTGTTGCGTTCATAGACAGTGAATTATGTAAAAGCTTGGTTTGTCCATAACCATATGTGATGTTCAGTTCTGTTCAGAATTACAAGTAACAAATGGTGCTGTTTTCATTGGTTGGTGTTCTAAGATGAAATATTGGATGGCAAATGTTTAATGTCCCTAGAGGACATTCAGGACTTTGTGTCATTTTACATAATTTTTAGACTAAAAAAGTCAAACCAAAATATTGGGCTCCAATCATCAAACAAACAAGTAAAACAAAGGATGTCCTTCCTTTAAGGGAAAAAACCAGAAACTTCATCACTATTAAATGTGCTATAAAATTCCTGTAAAATTAGAGCGAAAGTAATGCTTTTTAAAAAGAATCTCATGTACTTAATTTGTTATAGAAGTCTAGAAAATTAATGAATGATCCAAGGAAAGTGGAGGTAGTTATTTATAGGAATATAAGGCTGCACACACATTGCCATCTGGTAGCAATTTTGAACCAGAAGTAATTAATTTCTTTTACTTCATGCAATGTAATTATGGAACTTGTTGCTGCAGGGATTACAGAGGCCAAAATTGTAATGGGGTTCAGAAAGGAGTTGAGTGTGTTCGTGGTAGGTGGATCCGTAAGAGAATGCTAAACAATCTGGATGCAATCCTGGCACAAGTAACCCCATGGTTTTTTGAGGATTTCTGGAAGTTGGGAAGGATTTGTTTCCAGTATTAATATCTTTAAGTATAATTTCTCTGTCACAAAGGGCATTTACGTTTTCTCCCAAACTTGAACGTGTTTGTAGTTGCATGTATGTGGAGCTACTCTGTAGTGGCAGTTCAAGTTCTTTATAAGCACTGAATGCACCTACCCCTACTCTTTTTGGTCACATGCATTGACATGTAGAAAGCTTTTACTCAGAAAGATCTAATGATGCAAAATGAATAATATGCCTGCTCTTTGTTTGCTTTAGGGTGCCAGGCCTTGTTTGACCATTCGTCACACAACTCAAGCTCAAAAGTAAAAGAGAGAAAGCTACAAGGGACGTGTCCTCCTCTTGGTCGTGGAAGCTATGGAAAAACCTGTTTGCATGAAAGCAGTCAGAGGTCTCCACTTTTTAATCCCCGTAATGGTTTTCACACTTTACATTCAGAGCACAGTCCTGTGAAGCCAAGGATTATTACAGTGGTGAAGCCTGGTGGCCACACGCTCAGAAGGATAACCTTGCTTCTCAACAGGAGATCGGTCCAGACCTTTGAACAGCTGTTGGCCGACATTTCAGAGGCTCTGGGATTTCCACGTTGGAAGAATGACCGTGTGCGAAAGCTTTACAATCTGAGAGGCAGAGAAATCCAAAGTGTTTCTGACTTCTTCAGGGAAGGTGATGCCTTCATAGCAATGGGCAGAGAGCCCCTCACTTTGAAGGACCTGGAAGTGGTACTACAAGAACTTTATCCTGAAAATCCATATGCTGCCAGTGCTGCCATTCAGCAGAATGAGGAGCAGTCTCAGAAACTGATGGGCAGGCTGTATGACAAGGCTTCCAAAGTGGACAGTGGCTTTGATGAGACAGAAATTGCCAAGAACTGCAGCAATGGCATGTCTCCCAAACTGGTAGCTGGACATAAAGGAAAGAGTCAAGCCAAGACAAAGCAAGAGGAAAAGATGAGAGCAAAAAAGAAGTGGAGTAGGGAGAGCTGGGATGGTGAGCAAGGGGTGAAGCCTTCTAGAAAGATCCGAGAAAGCGAGAGGTACTTCAGCCGTGAGAGGAGTCCTGAGGATGGGTTAGAGGAGAGTTCAGAGGAGGTGGTGAGGTGTGAGAAGTGTGAACAGGAAAGGCAGGCCAGGCAGAAGTTAGAACGGGAAAGGCGGGCTGAGGCCTCATTAGAGAATAGAGACCTGACCACAGGTGCATGTCAGAGGTACCACATAGAAAGAAATGCAAAAATCAGGAATTGCCGGAAATCCTCAGAAACCTGTCTGGAAGGTGAGGAAGTCGGTTGGAAGGATAATAGCTGTAGGAGGACATGGAAGCCCCTGCTTAGGAATGTTAGTGAAGGGCTGGAGAAACAGAAAAGAAGCATCGAGAAGGAAAGGGATGTGGAGAAACATGAAAGCCATGGGAAGGAAGTAGTGAAAATCAAGAAGAATGCTGTTGAAGGGCTGCAGCTAACTCGGGAAGCGAAGGAAGAGAATGGAAGTAGCTGCATAATGAACCAAAGTGGTTGGCTAAAGAAAGACCCTCTGAGGGATGCTGAGAAACCATCTAAAACACATAGGGAGGGCAGAGAGGGACAACGGGCTAAAGAGGAGGGTGCCAGAAGAGAGGGGAATATCATGTGTAGAGAGAGTGACATGACACGGCGAGAGAAAACAGGGGAGCGCAGAGCCAATAAAGAAGAAAGCAAGGCTCAGGGGTTGGAAGGCACAAGCCGGAGGCATGCCATTAAAAACAGAACTGATGTGGAAAAACACTACGAGATTGGCAGAACTATTGGGGATGGGAACTTTGCAGTGGTGAAGGAATGTCGCCACTGTGACTCCAACCAGATCTATGCCATGAAAATTGTTGATAAATCCAAGTTGAAGGGGAAAGAGGACATGATGGAGAGTGAAATTCTGATCATCAGGAGTCTCTCTCATCCCAATATAGTAAGCTTAATTGAAGTGTATGAGACAGAAGCTGAGATCTACCTAATACTGGAGTACGTCCCAGGAGGGGACTTATTTGATGCCATCATAGAAAGTGTGAAATTCACAGAGCATGATGCTGCTGTCATGATCACTGACCTGTGTGAAGCACTGGTTTATATCCACAGCAAGGGCATTGTCCACAGGGACCTCAAACCAGAGAACCTTTTGGTAGGTATTGGCAAACACATTCCACGTGAGCAGAAGTTGAATTTATTTTCCTTTTAGTTGCAGATCTTTGACTGTTTTGAAGCAAAAACTTTGTAGAGAGAATGTGCTCTGGCGGCTCTGTTTGGAAGAACAGGTACAATTGTGAAGTGAAATTGCCATTACAGCTCACCTCACGTAGATCTCCTGTGCATTGTAGGTAGCAGTGCTTGCAGATAGAAATGCAAATAAAAATGACCTCACTTTCAGAGGTAGTGAGCATTTTTGTCTTTCTGGAAGCCTGGTTTCAGGTATGAAGGATGATTCCTCTTGTATGAAGCACACACTGAACCATGAGGCCTTGCAGACCAAAATTGATCACAATTGCTAATTTAGCTGATTTATGTGGTGGACTTTTATTGTCCACCACTGCAGTGATTTTTATCTTGTGACCATTTCTTAGGAGCAGAAGGACGATGCAGCTGATTAAAATAACCTGACAATAAAACATGTTTTGGTGCAAACCAGCACTAAAAAATACTCAAATTCTATCGAATACCTCAAATTCTATCAAATATCTCAAATACTCAAATACTAGCTTCATGCCAAAGAGGAAAGTTCTTTTTTCCACCACGTTTCTGAGGCTGCATTCTCTGCATCCAGCACTGAAGTCAATAGAATTACTCACATGTGTGAACATGCAAAGAAATGTTTGCAGAGCTGGTATTTGACAAGACACTCATTGTAGAACAGTAACAGTAAACAGCTCTCCCTTGCTAATTGTGTGTTAGAGGGTTCCAGATTTCTTGATAGATACCAAGTATTTGCCAGTCTCTAATGAGTGCAGCCTCTAGGACATGCAGAGGTTGCACAAGGACCTGAACTTCTTACACTCAGACCTTTTGACTAAGCAATTGCACTTATACAAGACCTTGCTGTGTATCCTGCTTAGTCAGATGGCAATGCTTGGTATGTGGTCTGTGTGTAAATAAAAGCTGGGGAGTGTAAATGGCTGATTTCCAGGGAAAAGTAAGATTATAGGCCCTGCTTTCATGCCTTATTTTGCCAAAACTTCAATTAAAACCTCAGGGCTGATTTTTCCATTATGACCCAGGCTCTGCACCTTCCTATTTGCTGAAAATAAGCCAGTGCTTTTGAAACACCTGAAACCAGATGTTTCATTTCCCTCTACAATATGTAATCATTGCAGTGATGCAGGTAAGCAAGGAGAAGCAGGATACAGGTCCATTCTGTTTGTTTTCACGTTTGGTTCACAGCACTGCAAACCAGAGATTGCTGGGCAGTGACAATGTTGTGTAGCACTGAAGTAATCATGTTGCCTGTTCTGACAGTCAGAAAACACTTGTCAAGGACAGGCTGGCCCTAAGCCTGTCGGTATTTTGTCATAGGAGACCAGTGTTCCCCAAACACTGGTTCCACTTTCACTGTCTGATGGGAAATTGTACCTGTTCCTGTTTCACCTTTTGCTGCTTGTTAGTGAGTGTGATGTTCTTCTGCCTGTTTCAGCAAGTTTATAAGCTCTGGATGGTGTTGGATAGCTGATGTGCCATCTAAAACAGACCATTTGGGCAAGATTCTGCCTTTTCTGGCTTTTTAATGTGTTCTGACTTCTCTGAGTGACTGGACCAGTAGCAGCAGAGTAGGAAGGAGACCTGGCACCCATTTTTAACATCCGCCAGTGCTCCACAATAACAAATGGTATTGAAGCAAGTTTCAGGGGTTGATCTGCTGCTGTTGGTGGGTCAGGGGCTGGGGGGAGCCTTATGGAAGGAAGCACAGTACTGGAAGTACCAGCATCCAGCAGGGATGTCCTTGGGTGTGGGATATCTCTTGCTTCACTTCAGATTCCTGCACTGCAGATGTTTAAGTCTGAATTAGTGTCCCTCGGCTTTCTCTGCACACAGAGGACAGAAATAGGGATGTACTTTCAGGCTGCTGACTTGTTTGTCCTCCTTTGAGATGTTCTTTTGGTCAGGTGAATCTTGTCCTTTATATTTGTGGTCAATAGTCTTCTGCCTCTTTCCAGCAAATGCGAAATGGAAGGAAACAGATCCTTGAGCTATTTTACTAAGGAAATCAGTTTGTCTACTGTAAACCTGCTTTGTGTGAGAATCCAACCCTGTTCATGATGACATTTGAACATAGTAATTTCCATGGCGATCGGCTCATCTCCCTCTGAGTTGCCAGAGAAGCAGCAAACTGGGGAAAACAAAAGCTGTGGGAAGAAGAAAAACCTATCCCTATCCCAGGGATAGTTTCTGTCCCTGCAGAAGAAAAGGTGGAAATGCACTGTGATGTCCAATAAAATTACTGATACAGGAGAGAGTTGGAAACTGGGGTTTATTATTAGTTCACTGCACTACTGCTCCTCTTATGGACGCTTCCTCTCGTTATAAACTTCTGTAGCAGTTTACCATCGTTGCTTTTAGTTTCTCCATCCCTCTTTTACTGCTGTCTCCCCACAGAAATCAGAGTGGTCGCAGAATTGCTGTGAGGCAGAAGGATGGTGGCTTGCACTGCAAGACCAAAACCTGTTTGACTGCGGGTGTGAAGCAGGCTGCTCCAACTCCTTCCTGTCTGTTAACAGAATCACCTCATTTAGGACTAGGTGTTCAGCAGGGAGAGCTTTGCCACCAAGGATGAGCAATGGGATGATTTTGGTCTCACAAAAGAAGCCAGTCATTTCTTTAATGCTACCTGGAGGAGCAGAATTTGTTGGCAAGGTTGTTGTGGAAGGGATGTTTAATTCTGCAGGTGCTGGCATTCCTTGGCTTGTGAGAAGTTAATTTCAAAGTGTGGTGGTGGTTTTGCAGGTTACGGGATGTAAATGACACAAAGTCACCTCCTTGCTCCATTGTAGGGGGAAGAAACAGGGTTATATTTGTGACTGTGTGCTCATCTCTTTGGGCGCTTCTGAAACATACTTACATGGCAGTTGTTTAACACTTGGCTTCATAAATAAGTGTTATAACTGTGTGTTTGCGTTTCTGCCCTCCCTTTTTCTAAATTCAGGTACATCCTTTTTGTCCTTTAACTTTGCTTTTGTGACACTATTTACGTCTGCACAAAGCACTGTCAGAGGTTTCTGAGTATATTTCGGTTGAACTAGTTTTCTAGTTACCAGTCAGGAGCTTTCAGTCTGATAGAGACTCTTCTAGCAACAAGGGATGTGTGAAACTTTGATGTGTAAGCAGTACCTTTTCTTTAGTGCTATTTCTAATATACAAAACAAGCCATGGGCTAACTTGCTGTAGGAAGAATCTGTGCTACCATATGTATCTGCATACAGAGAAATATTAATGCTATAAATCATCATCTGCTGATCTGCATGATCTGAAATCTGATGGATTTCGCAAGGTGGATATAAAACCAAACAGGAGCATGAAGTACTGGAAATCATCAACATCCAGGAGAAAAGGAGGTCAATTTATCTTTTCTTTGAAGATTAGCTTGGCTTTGTACTAGTGTATTACTATCTTCTGGATGTATGGCTGAGATAGCTAGAAATCCTCCTGACATCCTTCTATGGCATCTGTCTTGGAGAGAACAGTGAGCAATTTTGACTGCCTTTAGTCCAAGACTACCAGATACTGGCTTCTCTTGCAGCTGAAGGACACAGGTAGTTGTATGGCCCAAGTTGGCTGGCTACAGAAAGTGTACTGAGTACTGGTCTTATCTCAATTAACTACAGGCAGCTAAAACAAGACAACAGTTTTAAATGGACTTTTGGAACCATTCTTTTTAGTCTTGAATGTAGACACAGAAAAAGCTGTCTTGTAGGTGTTACAATAAGGCTGGTATGTTTGTTTAGTATTCCTGGTTTTCCTTTGTTTTCCCAAATTCACAGAGCACACTGTAGATGTCAGAGCATAGATTTTTCTGGAGCAGGTTGTGTGTTTCTGTGATAGTGCTACGAGTAAGTAATGTGGCTTCAGAAAGCTGAGGAAGCTTTTGTTTCTATAGCAGAACGTATGTGCATGCTCAAGGTGATGCCAATTATGGGAAGGTAAATTGGAGAGTACCAAGCTGAGGATGAAGGGAATGCTCCTTCTGCCTGAGCTGACTGTGAGTTGTTCTGAGCATAGTGTTAGTGAGGATGCTGAGGAGTTCTGGGTTGATGCTTTCAGGTGTGCTGACAGGTTACATGCTGTCTTGAAAATGATAGTTGCAAAGCTGTGAAAATACACCCTCAGTACATTCTCCTCCTACCTGTACCGTTAACATCCAATGAAAGCTCAGTGGATTTGTCCTGGAAGAACAGATGGTGCAGTGTTGCCACCTTGTGCTGTGATGAGAGATTATGAGCCTGGCATGGAAGAGAATGGCTTGGAAAGGGCCTTAAAGCTCATCTAGTTCCAGCCCCCTGCCATGGGCAGAGACCAGATTGTTCCAAGCCCTGTCCAAGCTTGTATTTTTAGTGTTAGTGCAGTAGCATGTCGGGAATTAATTGCAATTCCATGTGACATGATTTTCTTATATAATTGTAAAAGCTTTATTTATAAAAAAGGAAAATACAGCAATGCTCCTATTTTATGTGTTCAGTCATATAAAATTGAGCATTTGACCGGTGAGGTTCTGTAGCACCATACCACTATTATCTCTATTGTTAGACTATAGATCCTGTACATAGATGCTGCTCTAAGAAGCAACTGGTAACTTTGCAATTGAATTTTCATTTCTGTCAGCTGTTGGGCCCACAGCGCATCATGGCAGAGCATCATCAGGAAGTTGGCTAATGTCATAGGGAAGATGACTGTGCCATTGTAGCTGTCTCCTGCAGCTCTGACTTAATGTTTGTGGTAAACTTAATTTTTGGTTTCATACTGAAAAATGCTTTTTCTTAGAAAAACTGACACCCCCCTCCCCCAATGGTTTGCTTAATCAGCAGTAGAAGGCTGCTTATATTTTCTATAAAGAAGCTAAAAGGCGATTTGCAGGCTGTAACGTATGCCCACAGTGCTCTTTGTTGCTTTCCCAGAACTCCCAGAAGAGTTTCCCAAGAAAAAAGATGACAACATTTTATTAACTCTCAATTATTTTCCCTTCCTCCTTTTCATTCCTTGGAAATTGCAGCGTGCCAGGCTTTGTAGAGCAGAGTTTCCTTTTCCTGTGATTGCTTGTCCTCTTAAATATACGCACTCTCTTAGAATATGGGGGGAAAGCCGCTTTCTGAACACTGTTTATCAGAAAACTGTTTCCATGTGGTGTTGCTTTACTTGAAGGCACTGTTATTAGAACTTTTATAACTCTTCTATGAACTCTTCCTNTTGCAGCGTGCCAGGCTTTGTAGAGCAGAGTTTCCTTTTCCTGTGATTGCTTGTCCTCTTAAATATACGCACTCTCTTAGAATATGGGGGGAAAGCCGCTTTCTGAACACTGTTTATCAGAAAACTGTTTCCATGTGGTGTTGCTTTACTTGAAGGCACTGTTATTAGAACTTCTATGAACTCTTCCTGTTTATTATTAACTGCTTAATCTTTTTCTGTCTCATAATGCATCTGAACTAAAGATACGTGTTTTTTGTTGAGCGTAGGTTCAACATAATGCAGATAAATCTACTACACTGAAACTAGCAGATTTTGGCCTTGCAAAGCAGGTGACGAAACCCATATTTACTGTATGTGGAACACCAACGTATGTTGCCCCTGAAATCCTTGCTGAGAAGGGTAAGTGTCTAGATTGATAATTTCCCATAAATAATACATTTGTTCTGAACTTTCTAATCCTGGAAATACCCCAAAGTGTTTCAACCTACTGATCTGTCTTTTTAGGGTGGGAAGTTGGAGAAAGGAAGCCTTTTAGCATTTGACAGGCACAAGCATGACATCAGCCATGTTTGCATTATTAATATCCATGATAATATAATACAGATTTCCAAGCAGAGAAGCCATAAAATATCATAGATGATAACTGCTGTGTTTGGGAAATGAGCTAAAGTTTATGTTACAACCTGAGGGTAGTCAGCCCTGTTTCATGACTGTACCCCAAGAACCTTTCACAACCCCTAATGATGTGAAAACACTGTGTGTGTGTTAAACTTGGATAGCAAGCTAAAACGTATCTCCTGTTAGAAGGTATTTTGGAGATTTCCTATCTGAAAAGATTCAGACCTGCAAAGGAGTCAGTTTTGTTGATGAATAAAGCAAAGCTATTTCTGTCTTTTGTTGTGTGGAGCTGGGTTGCACATCTCCAGTTATACCCAGTTTCAATGGAAACTTGGCACTCTCTCAGTGGTTTTTTGAAGGGAATCCGAGGAGGACTGGTTTAGGAATATATGCTGTGTTTTCTCTATGAGTTTCCAGTTGACACTGGCCTTGCAAGACACTGTTTGTGAAACACAAAGAAGAGGCACTTTGTGAAAGCTGTAATTATCACCAGGCAGAGCAGCTCATTCTGCAAGCGTGATGCACCAGCCACCATTCTTCTGCTGACCTCATCTATTTGAGAAACTGAGCAGAGCTTCTGTGTTCCTTGGAAAAGAGAACGAAAAAAAAACAGCTCCCTACCAGTTGTGAGTTTTCTTTCTAAGCCAGGCCTTTTGGTTTGTCTTGTCTTCCTTAGGCTATGGGCTGGAAGTAGATATGTGGGCAGCTGGTGTGATCCTTTACATTCTGCTCTGCGGTTTTCCCCCTTTTCGCAGTCAGGACCGTGACCAAGAGGAGCTGTTCCAGATCATACAGCTGGGTCACTATGAGTTTCTTTCCCCATACTGGGACAATATTTCTGCAGGTAAGATTCAGCATGGGTAGCAGATCTGAGAAGTGACAGACTTCATTCCAGCAGTGAGAAGAGCTCCTTGTTGTTGAGGACAGTGAGCTCAATGAACCTTGGGGGTCTTTTGTGTGATCCTGTGTTTGCTTTAGATGGGGATTTAGTCCACTGTTACTATCAATGACTGTGAATCTGAATACTAGGTCTGACTGATTTAATGGGCTGCTCCCTTTCTGAGGTAAGAGCAAGTATCTGTTTAACCTTGCTTACAAGGTGAAGAAAAAGGTACCAAAGGAATCCCCAGGTTTCTGTTAGATTGAACACAAATCTCTCAAAACTGAGAATGAAATCCTTGCTCTGCAGAGCATGGTGTGGATTCCCTCATGGGATCAGTGGGGTCTGCACATAGTCGTTTTCTCCATCTCGCGGGCTAGCATGGTGTCTTCTGTGCACTCTTGAAAAGCAGAAACCCTAACACCCCTCTCCATATACAGGCTTTTAAAGGACATGCTCAACAGCACTCTATAACTTTTATGCCTCGAGGGATGAGGTATGAAATGCTAATTCCCATGAATATGATGCCTACAGTATGCTTTCAAGTTGGAATTCCCTTTGCTTTGCCCTCCCTTTCTGACAGGGAGAATGAAATCAGTGAAACATATGCTGGAGATCTAACATCTCATGTCACTAATTCTAAATCCAGTTATTAGGATATCTCTTGGGGATAGTCACAAAAGTCATTCTGATCCTATAATAAATCAAAATAAGAAGGATGTTTTGTGTGGGTATGACTGTCAGCATCAGCACATCACTGTTCTTTTCCCCCTCTCTCCTTTTCTTTCTTTCATAATAGCAGCAAAAGACCTCATAACCAGGCTGTTGATAGTGGATCCCCAGAAGCGCTACACAGCACGCCAAGTACTTCAGCACCCTTGGATCAGAACAGCTGGGAAAACCAACAGCAGGAATTTGCAGAAGGAAGTGACGATAAATATCGAGCGTCATTTCCGGGCCCAGCGCCGGAGGGAAGCTGCTGATGAGGACACATGAAATCTCTTCAGGCTTCTTTAGTCTTCTTTTTTATGATTAAGCAATTCTTTATGTTTTCTTTTCTAAATGAATTAGGCCTTTAGTGTATAGCTGTTGCTAGCTATCACTATGTCTTGGGGTTTGTGACTGAGATTCTGAAGAAGGACAGAGATTGATTACATCCATCTCCCTCTCATATTATTTGTGAGTCTCTCTATTGGCAGCAGTGGAGACTGGATGTTTCCTGGAGGGTACCTAATAGTTTTCTTTACTGATTTGGGCTTTTACATTACAAAATGTATTATCTGTTGTAGAAGACAAATGTTTGCTTCTGAGGCTGACACTAGTGATGCCTCTTCTCTTGTCTCTTTTTGTATGGTATCTTCCAGTTTTATGTTTATAATGTTCTGTGTTTATAATGTTTTCAAACTAGCAGTCTGCATACACCTCCTGCACTAATTCTATCATCTGTCTCTTCACCGATTCCTACTAGCAATGGAGAAGGTGAAGGAATAAAAAAGAAGTAAATCTATTCTTTAGCTGTAGGATATGTTAAATAAGCAGCAAGATATTTATTAAGTCATGAGGGAAGAAAAAGCCTTCTAGATTAAATCAGATTTTTTAACGATATATCCCTCAGCAACACCTTCAATTGGACATTCTTGGGATAGGTTAATAGGTGGTACAATGTTTCTGCTAAACAATGGTGGTGCTGTGTAATGTGATGGCTTCATTTGGTTAAAAGAAGAGGGAAGATCTCTTGACCGATACCTTCTCATGACTGTAATAATAACTTTCAAAGAGCTTTTCTTTCTGTTCTAGGAAGTCAGAAGTTGAACAACTCTAAGGGAGCTTTGGTTCTTTTCCCAAAGATGTATTTATGGAATGATAGCCCATAGGAGGAACCATTCTCATACATCTGTCATTGCTCCATGCTGATGGAGAAGAGAAAGCTGGGAAGCTGCTTTTGTGACTTAAGTTAACCCTTGCCTTCATGGTTCCCCTTCCATCAACACACTTCACAGCTGAATCATTTTTATGTGCTTTTCCAGTGTAGGTTAGCAATTGTTTGGGTTTTTTTCCCTGTTGTCTTCCCTGGGAACTCTTTCTCCTTACTTCCATGAGAATGGGCAATGGGATGTAATTACATTAAAATGCAGCTTGGGGAAAAACAACAGCTTGTTGGCTATGGGAAGGCCTCCCAAGGGAAGTGTCAGATGCTTGGCTGCCTGTGTTTTTATAATGTGATCTCATGCAGTTTTAAAGAAATCCTGTGGGGGAGAAATTCCAGTCCTGAGCAGGTCCATGACCTGGAGCAGCGTTTGAGTCTCAGGATTTTGGGTTAACTAGTCAAATCCAAAAAGCACTTGAGTTATCCATTTTATAGTGCTTTGTCCCTGAGTTCCATGTGCTGGCAACTAATATTGATGTTAAAATATTAGTAACGTAAGCATTGAATTCATAGCTTGTAGAAATAAATGAGGGTCTTTACTATTTGCAGAGCTGCTGCTCTGCCTTGGTCTTTTACAATGGAAGTGTCAGAAGCATTTTGGAATCAGTAGAAGATTTTCACACCTGTATGAACCAGAATGTTATTTTTGGGGAGTGCTAATAATTTGTGTGAACTTTCTGCATTATCCCAGAGTGTGGGATACTGTCATCAGGTTTGTTTCAATTCGTGACTGCTTTGCTGTGAGAATGATGTGTGAAAGTACAGGCAACTTGGCTCTTAAAAGAGAAATGCACTTTCAGTTCAACTGGCTTATTTTTAATACACATTGGACTAAGACTTGCTGTGGAATTCAAGGATCTGTGAAACAAACCAGTCAAATCTCTGCTCTGTGCCCAAGTATGATGTATCATACCTCTGCTTTGGAGGCCCTGAGCTGGGAGTATTTGCCCTTTTCCTGAAAATGGGAATAGATTTAAGTGCTTTCCTGAGTTAAGGCTATGTGCAACCTAATATTCTAAGAGCATTATGTGGTCTTTGAGTACTAATAATAACTTCTCTGTTAAGTGTATTTTGGATAGGAAACAGTGGGCAAATAGCCTCTGACTCACCACACTATATTTTGTAATTATCTTATTTTTAATATATTAATTTAGAAATAACGTTTGAAGTGACAACAATAGAATATTTTATCAGCCATGAATCTGAGTTTTGCAACAGCTTTATAGTGCAGAAGGTAGAGAATTTACTTGTAAGCACAGACACTGCTCTGGCAGCACTGAGGAACTTCTATGTTGGTGTTACTAATAGATGTGTGTCTTTAGGCCTTCTTTCTTCAGGTTGGAGGCTGAAAAAGCTTCCAGGTGCTTCTCAGGGTTTTTCCTCTTTCTTTCTTGCATGGATATTCCTTCTTTTCTCTCAATGCTTCCAGTGTTCTTGCTCTGCCTTTGTGTTGCCCTAAGGAGTTCAGGTCCCCAGTCATTGCTTGAAGCAATAGGAATTTGGTCCTTTTGTGTATCTGTAGTCCCCTAATATTTAAACCTGTGTGCCCAAGAGACTTGTGATTGAGACTTGGCAGTACAGCAGAGACTCTGTTTCATCTGAGACACAGGCACTTTAATTCTTTTATTCAGGGACCCCTTCATTGAAGATTGTTTAGCTGCTCTGTGGAATAGGTTAATCCAAACCCCATTAAGTCTGCCTTCTCTGTTCCGACTGACATTGTAGGTGGGTTTCCCATATCTCTATTACTGAAATCTTTGGCTGCAGGGTGAAAGAGGGACAGTGGGATGTTGTCCTCTGAGCTTGGGCCTTTTGGATTATGGTCCTACCATGCCAGTAGTAGCAGCAAGAAGTTACTGGAGCTGACTGCTTGCTTCTGTGTGAGTATCCAGATTTTGGGCAGTATTCAGCCTGCCTGAGAATACAGTAAATTTGTTGTA
Organism: Agapornis roseicollis; assembly: GCA_002631895.1. Taxonomy (NCBI): domain Eukaryota; kingdom Metazoa; phylum Chordata; class Aves; order Psittaciformes; family Psittacidae; genus Agapornis; species Agapornis roseicollis. The sequence continues at coordinate 3,306 of NDXB01001788.1, read as the reverse complement.
CTTCTAAACGAATCTCCCCAAAGACAAGTAAGTATCAGTCTGAAATCTTTCTCCTACCATTTCTTCTGTTGCATAGATTTCTCTTTGTTTAAGCAACATGTGGAAAAGACTTTTTATGTTGCTGGGAATGCACTTTTCTGTCCTTTCTGAGCTCACCAGCACTATTCTTCACTGCTGACATTCTTGCTCCTGGAAGGAAAATGGGGCTTTAACTGGGCTGACAGTGTGTATTGGCACTACCTGTTCTGCAAGTGAGGTTTATTTGCAACTAGGCTGAAAGTGTCCTTTTCTAAATTAGAATACATGATGGACTTCAGCAGGACAGTGTTTGTTCTGTCTGTCCCCTCAGTAAAGGCAAACTCTACAGTGGATGTTACATTTCAATGTTCTTTCCAATAAATGGGGAAATGATGGTGTTGTGTTTTGAGATTTTATTTAAAATTGAGGTTTTCCTGGCAATTTAACTGTTTGGGAAATGCTGGATTTGGAAGGTTTGCAGTAAGTGCTGTGTGTACCCTGATTTTCATGTAGACCTGTCCCAGGGCAGCAGTCCTTTGAACACTTACAGGTGTTTTAATTTGTGACCCTATTAAAAACAACACTATGCAAGACCAAAGCTAATACTTGTTCTGACACCATTTTTCTCCTTGTACTGCATTGTATCTGCTGTGATGTTAAAGGAAGAGTGACAAGCAGAGCTAGCTTCATTGAAGCTTAATGTGCAGCAAACTGAATTCTCCCATCATTAATTCTTACCCTGTAAAATCCAAGTTTGTTTAGAAAAAGGTTTGCTTTGTTTGTGGAAGCAGGCATTGAAAATGAATTGATTCCAGAAGTGGCTTTTCAAAGGACACAGTGTATTAGGAGCTTGTGTATATATCAATTCTGTTATTAAAGCCAATCTTTCCCTGCAATGTCAGCTGCAGCAGTGGAAATCCAATTGCATCTCATCTATTGATGATATTTTCAAAGAAGCTACTTTCTCTGGATGCAAGCACATGTGATAAAGTGGCTGCTAGTGAGGATCAGTACAGACTCTCATTTATTGGTGCTTAAGGAGACCTCAGCCTCCTCACTCCTGCTAGAATAACTGTTAGAAACAAATAGGTTTTATGGTAACCACACGAATTTATTTCATTGTATTTTAATGGTACGTATATGCAGGGAATTAAACTGGATTTAATGCTTTGCTGGTAGGAATGGGATTCATTTGTGTTTCCTCCATCACTGGTAGTTGAAGTCAGAGTCCAGCAATGTCTTTGTAAGAGATGGGCCATTAAAGACTGCACAGGCTGGAATTATCCTATTGACAAAGAGCTCACTTCCGAGCTCCCGCCACGCGGAAGGAAGGAGGGAAGAGGATTTTACATGCAAGGGGTCTGGCGCATCTGCTTCTTCATGGCATCCTGCTGGGAAAACCACTGGATGTTTGCCACCACGGTGCTACTGTGGCACCCACAGTGCCTTCAGCCTCTGCCTTGCTTCTCTTCCTCCAAGCTCTCTTAAGGGGCTGGAAGAAGCCTGATACTTGTTGAGCTGCTGGAGGAAACAAGCCCACCCTGGCCTCCCATGGAGGGGAACGGCTACTACCCACTTCTCCCCAGCCTATGATGGGGGGAAAGCAGGACACACGCCACAGTACTGCTGACCTTGTCCATTGAGCCCCAGACTGTTCCTGGTCCTCCAGGAGCAGCAAGATGCTGTTTTACAGCCATCTCCATCCTTTCCTCACAGCTGCACGTGGCTGCTGAGCTCCCCTGATGCTGCAGCCACCTTATCTACCCCACCATACAGCATTTCCAGCAGCCACAGGATATGCTAGCTTATCAAACTGCATCTCTTGAAAGATACTCTGAGCTCAGCCATACCCCATCTGTGCTACATGGCCTGCTCTAAAACTCTCTGCTCATTTCCTCCCTCCTCCCACCAGTCTCCAATCTGCTTGGAGCACCCCCGAGCCCCGACGCTGGCAATTGCATTTGGGCCACATCTCCAGCTCTAAGGCTGCTGTCACCCATAGCCCTTTCATGCAGCAGAGCACACCAGCCCGGTTTGCCTGCCTTGTACTCGAGCATGGAAACTGCTGCTGGCATTGCAGACCAGGGCTGAGGAAAGCAATCTGGCCAGCAGCCGTGCCAGCAAAGACATCTGCCTGATGCGGTTGATGAGCATAACACTGTGGCAGCTTCAGCCTTTGATGTAAGCTATTTTCCTCCTGCTACTTGTAGTTCAGAGAGGTTTTCCTCAGGTGACCACCAACAGCTTCCTTCCAGGGTGCAGGCAGCGAGCAGCAAGCCTCTGTTGGGAAACCCAGAGCTGAGCACATAAGAACTGGAGAGAGCTCTGTGCAGGAGTCACGTTTGTGCCTGTGAGTGCCTAAGTCACTTACACATCCCCCAGCAATTGAGTTACTTGTGTGTTTATCGGGCACTGAAGTCTGATTTTGCAGCAAGTGCTCTCACCAACTGACCACAAGGAGGTCTCAGTTGCTTGCAGAGGCAAATAACTGCTTAACAAGGCCTGTTCAGTCATGATGCTCCTTCCTAAATCTCTGAAAGCTGTAGGGTTTCACCATTCCAGTCTCCTGTAGGAAAGGCAAAAAGCCATTACTTCAAATTCGAAGGTTAAACTCCTTCCAAAGTGTATTTAGATGCAAGCACAAATTCAGTGATGTATACACAGAATCCCCAGTTCAGAGAACTCTTCCTTCTGCAGGCCACATACAGCCACTGTGCACAGGGTGGGCTCTGACAAAAGCTGATTTTGATCAGCTCACCAACTCACACTCTCCACACAACCAGTTTTCTTACACAACATCCTGCAGCCAGTGTGACACAGACTCAGGAGCTACTGCTTACACTTGATGGACTTGGCAATGTGGCAGAATGCCTGCCTTGAGCAGGAGCCGTCTCATGCAGCGCTTAATGGCAAGTTCCTTGTTCTGCACTGGTGTTCCCTCTTTCAGGTGTGCCTGTCTGCTTTACATCCACAGAATCCAACTCTCTCCTGGAATGCATGGGCTTAAAATCAGGTTAATCCTTGCACTCCCCACTGCCCTCACAAAGAGTGGACACCTACATGCCTCACTCACTCACTTAGGGTTTCAGGCAGGCCTTTGGGATGCAGGAACTCATATTCATCTCTCTTCCTCAGCTCTGAGAGGGAGCTCCTGGTTTGCAAGGCAGCCCAAAGGCTCAAAAACTTGCCCAGTTAGAGCCAGAGGAGGCAAGAGGGATGAAAAAGAGCAACCACCCAAAAAACCATCTCTGCAACATCAGGATGAGACATCTTCAGTGTTACTGGGAT